>JAVTVY010024152.1:0-94441 GCA_036873755.1 Hanleya hanleyi
ATCCACCCACATGCCGCCATCTTGTACCCATCACCCACCATCCACCCACATGCCGCCATCTTGTACCCATCACCCACCATCCACCCACAGGCCGCCATCTTGTACCCATCACCCACCATCCACCCACAGGCCGCCATCTTGTACCCATCACCCACCATCCACCCACCGGCGGCCATCTTGCACCCATCACCCACCATCCACCCACAGGCGGCCATCTTGTACCCATCACCCACCATCCACCCACATGTCGCCATCTTGTACCCATCACCCACCATCCACCCACATGCCGCCATCTTGTACCCATCACCCACCATCCACCACACCCCACGTGACCACAATACTCGCTTCTGATTGGCTGACGCGTGACGTCACAAAGGTCATATGCAAATTTCTGAGGTCAATAGGGTGTTAAAGACGCTTTGTATACTACTCCCATGTTGAGGCGTTTATTCCATCAGACGTCCTCGATGTTCATCCATTAAAATCAGATGAGTTATTTGTTTGAGCTGATCTGTCATCCCAGCTCCGGAGCTAGGGTATCTAATTCCGCTTAAGCCGGGGCTAGGGGCCGTGTGGATACTTCACAGTCTCCACATTAACAACTGCAATGAAGGCGCGGCTGAGATACGTCCGAGAATCCACTGTATTCTCGGGTCTGAATGCGAGGGGCCGAGGGAAGCTTTCCTGTAGAGTCATATGGATGCTTTTTTCTCGTCAGACGTCGTCTATTTTCTCCACCTCTTGCATATCGCTGCAATTGTGGTGGTGAATGATTATCGTCATCTGTAGACAGGTCTGGACTTGTCTGTGCTTGATGCTCCGTATGGTGAACTCACTCCCGATACACTACATTGATGCCCTGCAGTAAGTACATTGGTGTACTCTATGGCCTCAATGCTGCTCTGTAACACAATACAGACGCTATAAAGCACTACAGTCACACGCTATAACGCTGATTTGATGCCATATAACATCAAGGTATGTAAGGTAAGTAGTGCTAACTGTGTCTAGTTTCTGTCCAGCTAAAATACCTGCAATGTCTGTGGAGCTACGAACGAGTAAGGTATGTACGGCTATATGTGAGTAAGAACCCACGAGCTATGTGTGCGTAGGATCCCTGCAGCTTATGGGTAGGTAAGGACGTACACGTATGTGAAACTGTTGTGTGCATAAGTATTAGGGCCCGCATGGTTATGGCTGAATACGGTGAGTACTGTCTTGAGTGAGTAAAGTGAGTAAAGTGCGAAAGTGGATTGTGCAACTATGTGTTACTCAGGTCTGTGTGAATATGTACGGCTATGGCACTATGGCCGGAAGTTACATCATGATCGGACGTGACTTGCTCGCACATTCGCCTGGTGGTGCATACAGAGTAATAGAGTCATAGACCGTCTGTGTGGTGTGATAAGGCACCAAATCAGTGTTACAGAGCGAAACTGTATTGTGTTAGGGAGCAGTCTTAGAGAACACTAATGTAGCTGATACACGGCATCAATGCAGTGTAGTGGAAGTGAGTTCAGCATACGAAGCGTCAAGCTCAGACAAGTCCAGACCTGTCTACAGATGACGGTGATCATTCGCCAGCACAAATCACACAGAAAATCCACTTTCTATACTACTGCCCGTGTGCGTGTGCGCACGCATGCATAATATATCCCAGAAAAAGATGGAATCAAGAGTGAGGTTCGAACAACGGCCGCATGCGCAGATCAGCACTCAGGACTGGCGCCTTAGACCACTCGGTCATCCTCACACAGATGGTCATAAACGCTCAAACATAGGAATATTGACAAGGTGTATGGACGAAACCATGACTGCATCGGTCCACATGAGCTTGAAGTAGCCGTTTGTCTAAAGGGGAATTCCTACAGAAGAGACCATTACAATCAGAACTGGCTCAGACTGGTTTAGACCTGTTTGAATCAGATTGACTTGGTTGTGCTAAAATAAATTGCCAGTTATCCTGCTCTAAAAGGGAGCGTTCTGACTGTTTCAGCACACACTCATCCAATCACTCACGCCTCGATGTTCACCTATACCACCTGCTCGAAGATATTTATACCCTTGTACGACTTAAAACGTCATGAGTTTGCCATCCACGACGCTACTATACAATAAACCTTTATACATTTAATCGCCTGGACAGTTTACACCGTCATGAACGGTTACTTCACGAGGCACCAGGCATCAATGTGGGGATTGTAGACACCGTTTTAGACTACACAGCTAGTTGAGATCTCACCAACATGTATTCCTTGGACATGCGCGCTTGAGGGTTGAGGAGCCCTGGAGATTGACCCCATCCACGAGTCAAGTTGCCACAGTCCTGTTGCCGAGCATACATGTTCGATCTGTCGGGAGTCATTTAATCGTTAGGATAATTTACGGCGACATCAACGGTCAATGCATAAGGTATCCAGTCATGAATGTCAGCAGTGTGGTTGAGCCTTCAGACTCCATAGTCAATTTATCTGCCATCAATCCGAAGTAAGTCCACAGTCGACGTTCAGTTCTTCAACATGGCTTATGCTTGCTCTGAGTGTGGGCAAACCTCGCTCAGACACTACGATATGATGAGGCACCAGAAGACTTTGCATGGGTGTGAAGACGATATAGATACTGGAACAGAGACTCCCAACACTGAGAGTCTACCCACTGATCCCATGTACTGAGACACCATGAAGACAAAGCGTCACCTGGAAGAGGCTATTGAGCTACCACCCACAGATGCGGTCGACAATGCGCCTAACGGACAAGACGACGCTAAAACCCCATTCACTTAATCACTAACGGACAAGAGCGAACCTGCCCGAAGATTGACGCAACACAGGGTCAATTTCTCAAAGGGTGGCTTCTAATTGGACAAGAGCAGTGATTGGCTTGGGCAGCTTCTGATTGGACAAGCGCTACCGACAATGCAGCCAATACACGGACAATAGCACACGTGAATTGTAAACACACCCATAGCGGCCCCCCAGCCTGGGTGCGTTGTGATGGAGGGGATAATAAAATGTGTGATATGCAATAGGCTTGTTGTTGCTGTTCTCTTATTGGACTAGCCAATCAGAATAGGGCTTAGCACGGGCCACACCCGTAGAGCTACATATAGACGTGTGTATGCGCGCGTGGGTGAAAATGTGTGTGGTGGTGCATGTGTGGCGGAGGAGGACTGATCATATAAATCGTATGTGAGTTGTTGGAAGCGGCGGTGACGGTGGTGATTCTCAACACCCGTCTTAACGCAGTAACGCTGACGAGTAATACCCCTGTACCAACACAAACTTTTAGACATAGTCTCTTACGTCATAACGCCATGAGGCAGAGAGATGCGAGATAAAAAAAGATGAAAACTTTCACAAGTGTTCATACAATTTAATCTCTCAGGTGTTACATCATATCCAAGCTGGGCAGTCGCCCTGGGTATGTTTTCAATTCACGTATGCTCTTGTTCGTGCATTAGACTGTCCAATCAAAAGCCGTCATTTGAAAAAGTTCAATCTTCGGCAATGTTTGCTCTTGCCCAATCAGAAGCCGCCATTTGTGTTGATTGATTGCGTCAATCTTCGGTCATGGTGGCCTTTGTCCCTCGTCGGTTTTGTCCTAAGCGTCTTCGGGCCGTACAGAATACTGTAACGGTAACATCCCCATCTTAACACCTTAACTTAACCCTTTATTAAGGCCCTATCGTAACGCCATAACGCATTGTCGACCATCCACACGCACATACTTTGACCATTGACCCTTGATCCTTGATGGACGTGTCATCGCCAGAAGTGACGTTATCACCGGAAGGATGTGAGTTCGTCCAGTGGTGGACCCTAAGCATACAATCTATGGGGTCCAGGAGGCACACACACCCACCCACGCGCACACACACAACAAATATTCTTCAACGAACTAATGTCAATGAACATATGCAATGTCATATACGTACTGGGTTAAGCAGGATTAAAGAATACGACACAATAACAAATGCAGTGACAATGATATACACACAAGTCGTACAACACGTGGAAATTTTTCGGTCACGCAATGCTTCACAAAATGCCCCGAAATATTTGCTGAACAGAGATAGTTTAGTGATAGTTTATACTATAGTTACCTCAGAATGGCATATCGGATAATTCAGGATAAATGGTTGTACTGTGTGTACACCGTGGTCACTTAATGGCTTTTAGCACATGGTCTCTATCCGAGCGACGCTCTATATAAACAAACCAACAAAGAATTAAGTAGAGAGAGTAGAGTGGTCCGTATTGTTAAACTCTTAGACATAAGATCAACATTAAGAGATCTCCTCAATGTAATTCACTTGACTACCGTTTTGTGATCACACGGTGTAAAACTTCTTTTCAACTGCTCAGGTCACTTTATACAGGTGAACTTACTTTTGCTGAGGTATGGTAGGGTCTTTACTTGCCGTCTTTAACGGTGCGTCAATGACGACCCCACCCACAGTAACACACACGTGCACCATTTCCCACCACCCATCTTCACAAGTCCAGGTAAATTCTAAATTCTCGCAGAGGGTTTACTTGGACATTTTTGGTGATTCGAGTGAGTTCTTATAAGTCAGTGCCTCTATTATACAATCTAGTACTTCATCCCATCCTCGCTAAAACCAGGGGTATCTCTATCTCTATGATAGATATAACCCCTGGTCCGCTTGGGCAATGTATCGCGATCAACGACACACAGCGGCATCCTGCACATATTGACCAATCAGATCACTTAAGCACCGCGACCATGGCGACCGTGACAACAGATCGAAAACACCATAGTAGATAGCTTGTGCGATACCCAGTGCAGAAGTACATGCACCTTTTCAACAACCATGAACATTAATAAATATAGGGAAACATAGTTTAAAACAAAATCTATTTGAAGAGAAAATAAACTCATTCATCTCCATTCATCTACCATCAAACATCCAACAAGCTAGGCAAATGTAGAAAACACCGAAGCTTTAAAGGCGGTCAGTGTATCCGAACTCACCTTCCCACTGAAGGACTTGAATTGGGTTGAAACGCACGGATTTCTATAAAATTTCACTGGTCTATCCATTAATATTTTATTGTTATGCGTGCTTGGATTAAATATTTTACATTCGATATCAGCGAATAGTTTAGCAGCGAAAGTAAAACCCAAACGTATTTTACCACCAGCGCAGTTTTTCTAGGTCACGTAACTGGAATGTGTGGGCGGAACGCGGTTTGCTATGCAAGTTGGTCAAGGGTTCGCCTTTAGCTCACAAATAGAAACCGCGACGTGGTGAAGATGACTCCATCCCCGCGAGTGGTTTGAATTAGCATGTCGGTATCCCAAGCCTGCGAATTTTGTTTTGACTTCCGATGTCGATTTCAGCTTGACATCAAAGTAGCTTGGCCAGCAATGAAATTCAAACTTGTCACATCTCATACCTCGCAGCGGATTGGCGTAATCAGCTAACTTAGCGCGTTCACTGATTGGTTTGATTTAGAGGAAACCTCTTGACGTGTTCATATCCAGAACTGCTATGAGTAACTAACCATGCCACCACCACGTCCGAATTGGCTACAGACTCCTAAATAATTTACACGTTCGGCAGTATTAACACAATTGTACCTCGCTGATTCCCTATTGAATTTAGACTTTCATCTTTCGACCGGAAGTATAGTTTACTTCAAGCGCTACAAGATGACAAAATTTCAAGCTGTGCGCGCCTCTACACATGAGGTCCTTATTTTCCTGTTTTCTCTGCCTGCTGAAAGCAGTGCTCAGGCCCCGCAAATAGTCCCCCGGCGCGGCATGTTATCGAGCAGTGAATCGAAATAAAATTTGCAGCTAAATAGAACAAATACCATACTTGCCAGTGTTACCAACAGCTTTCCATTAATCGTTGCAACGAAGGCGGAAAAAATCGAGAAAATTCTGGTCTTTGGCAGAGATTACGTCAGCGGATCGGGACTTTTTTCTTATTTAGGGGCCTGTAGCCGCCAATTAGTGTATTGGAAGATTAAGTGTCTCAAGCGAAAAGCAAACATATTGGATGAGCTCTCTCTCGGTGTACCGGTCTGATAGGAATCCTAGTCCTTCGAAATTTGGATCACTTGGGATCGTTACTGTTATTAATTAGTTTGATTGGGTGGGGTCCTGATCGAGGAAACTTTTCTTTAATTCCTCCACCCCACCGCCCACCCAATCAACCCAATTAACCAATTAACAACGGTAATGAGTCCCTATGATTTGAACCGACTCACAGTGCTTGTCCATAGGAGATACCTTACTACATTCGTGTGAGGCGTTAACAAATCAGGTCTCAACTGGGTTGGAAGATAGCTAGCGGACTATTATTCTTAACGGGATACCTTTCCCTTTACACCTGGGCTCGCCTGAGAAATCAATGCGCATGCTCACTGGCGAATAAATACAGGCCAACCCTGGCTTGGAAGAATGTGATACATTTTGTAGCAAGGTAACAGTTACGTAACTTTTCACTGAATATCAGGAGTTTTTATGACAACTGTTTGGATCACATGGGATCTCGTACTCGCGAGCCAGTGTCATTCGGAACTCCCGAGCGGAAATCTACGAAGGGGACCGATTCTACGCTCGGGGGACGACAGCATGAATTTCCTATGAATCTCCAGATGTGACGCACCGGAACGGTTTAATACGCATGGCTCCGAAGCCCAATCACTCTCGCGGAAGCCTTAATCCCCGACCAGCAAATATTTCCCTGCGAGTCTCTGATTTACGTCAGATATTCTAAAAACTGTTTATTCTTCTCATTCGAAGCACGTTTCAATAGAAAACCATCAGTTTAAATGGTACACACGCCACGTATTGGCAAGATATAATTCCCGTGACGTCACTGACAGTTCCCTGACAGACCGAAACACACGTGGTGGGAAATGTAAAGTTGCTCAGTTTAGTTTGTGTCAGTTGTTTTGTGTTCTTGGAACAATGGCATCTTCACCCCAGCCCATTACATTCGAAACAGCACTCCTCTTGGCAAAGAGAGCCATTGGCGTCCCATTTGACTTGAAAGAAAAACAAATAGAAACACTCGAATGTTTGTATCGTGGCGAAGACACTATCGCGGTATTACCCACTGGCTATGGTAAAAGTACGATTTTCCACATGCTTCCGTGGCTCTTCCAAGCCAAATTTGAAAAACAGAGGCCCATGATCGTCATCGCAATTTGCCCCCTCAATAGTATAATGGAGGATCAGGTACAGACCTTGTGTGAAATGGGGCTGAAATCCTGCTTCCTCAACATAGAGGGGTCCAGTGGCCATACCTATGATGTTGTGGTCACATGGTCTAGTCATACGTCACATGACCACGCTCTAGCCCAATATGCAACCTGTAACCATCTCGGTCATCTATACGCGGTAAGACTGACCCTGGGATCGTGTGTATCCATTTCAGACTACTTTCGGCAACTGCCAACCTGTAACCATCTCGGTCATCTATACGCGGTAAGACTGACCCTGGGATCGTGTGTATCCATTTACAGCCTACTTTCGGCAAGTGCGAGAGGGAATTTCCAGAAATCAATACCACGTGTCTTCGTCAGCCAATCAGCTAAAGTCTACCGACGTAACCCCAACGTAACTCGCCATTTTCGAATCATGTGATGCCCTACTTGTTGAAAATTACAGATCTACCACACCTCTTGGGTGATACGAAAGTTATTTATACCTATATATTTTATAAGCCTAGCCTATATCTGTTTCCCAAGTGGTTTGAACACCTGTAATTTATCAGATTTCTCGAGTCTGTTCTCTGCCGGATGAAGGCCGAACAGAATCCCGTAATACACCGGATATCGCTCCGCAATAATGGAGACTCACGATTCGCAAGCCATCTTATGGATGGCGAAGTGTACGCAAATGGGCAACTGCTAGAGAGAATTTCCAGAAATCAATACCACGTGACTTCGTCAGCCAATCAGCTAAAGTCTACCGACGTAATCCCAACGTAACCCGCCATTTTCGAGTCATGTGATGATCTACTTGTTCAAAATTACAGATCTACCACATCTCTTGGATGATACGAAAGTTATTCATACCTATATATTTTGTAAGCCCAGGCAATATCTGTTTCCGGGGTATGTATGAAAACCTGTAATTTATCAGAGTTTTCGAGTCTGTTCTCCGCCGGATGAAGGCCGAACAGAATCCGGTAAAACACCGGATATCGCTCCGCGATAATGGAGACACACGATTCGCAAGCCATCTTATGGATGGCGAAGTGTACGCAAATGGTCCAATATGGCGTCAATGGCCTTCGAGGGACATCTCAAACCGGAGATCCCCGAGAAGTTGCGAATGGAGCCAGTGTATCACAACTGCAACTTGTCAGTTGTCAGTGTGGGTGGAGACTAAGAATGTCCGCTGGCTAAGAGTGTCCGGATCCTATCTTCTGACCCAGCTAGGACACTTTCTCTGCATTGTCCGTCCTTGGTTGCAATAGAAAAGGATATGAAAAGGGACACTAATCACCAGGACATTCTTATCCATCACACCGGCATTAGTATAAAATTTAGTTTTGCTTTTATTTTTTCATCTACTGTGTTGTTCATAAGCGAGATGGGTAACAGTCAAGTATCTTCATCATTTCCCCAATTAAGCCAATTTCCACGTTCGCATCGAACTAGGCATCGAACTAGTTCGATCTAGCTTTATTGAATTGGCGTGAGAACATGACGTGAGGAATGACGCGAAATTAGCCAACTGTGACAAAATCTGGGGGGAAGCAGTTTTGAAAACATTCTTTTCATGTAACGAAAATCGAGAGATATTAAAGACATCACAAATCTCCAACAAATATGTGGAAATCGAGTACCGGGAAGGCGTTGTTCGAGTTTTATGACGATATTTCCGTATTTTCCCATGTTGATCATATGAGAGTATTTCCTCAGCTTTTCAGAATCAGCGACCGTCTGTGACGTATATAGTCACTACGTGACAGTAGGCCTGCCCTGTACAACACCAGAAAGAAAAAACAACAACAACAAAAAAACTCAGTATTTTCGTTATTTTAGGATTACGCTATCTTATATAGCACAGATTCTAGTGCAGAAAATTGGACGAGTGCCGAACGGGATTCGAACCAGCGATCCCCAGAGGAAGGATTTATACTCCATGTGAGAATCACGAGACAATGCACACAACAGCCAAGTCTGGGCACAACAATGTGTGGGAGGCCCGTTGGCCGAGACTACCGGTCCGCTATTTTTAGGTGCCTTACTCTGGAGGTCGCTGGTTCGAATCCCGTTCGGGACTCGTCCATTTTTCTGCACCAGAAACTGTGCTATACTGAGATAGTTTAATCCCAAAATAACGAAAACACTGAACATACGATCACTTTCTAAATGACAAAAATATCTTCCTAAAAAACAAACGGATTACACATGCAGAGTACCCCATTTTTGGGTAACCGATATATATGATCAACTAATATCTTCTACAGTTCTACACTGATTCCTCGCGAGCCAGCGTATCGATCGATCCGATTTAGGATTAACCTGGAATTGTGAACATTCTACAAAGAAATGTTGTTCAACAACAGAGACGATTTATCAATACGCTTAACAGAAATGGCCCAAATGTTACAATTTGGTGCACTCAAGTCACCTGCGCGCGGAATCATGATCCCCAAAATGTAACTTATGTACCGTTATAGCCAATCCGATTACAAACAGACCCAGGACGTGAGAGTTAATCTGTTTTTAATCAGATTGTGTTATAGCATACAGGCATTTCAATATCTCCACCGCTCAAACATTTGATAAAAGACCAAAACGGAGCGCAACAGAGAATGTCCACATGCTTACCCTTGCTATTAACCTGTTCGTGTCAAAATTATGTACATACATAAGCAGCTCAGTTTATACCATAATTTCATGGATTCGTGATTTCACACACAAAGCAAGGTCTAGTTTTCACAATAAAACAAACTATTACTATTACAACGTGTTGGTTACTTTCGAGTTGATCATGATTTGTGATATATCGCATTTCGTTACTTATTGTGTTTATTGCGCTTATTCAGATTAAGGCAAAACTGAGCAGCTTAATTCCAGTAAAGCTTCAACCTGCAACCCCTGTCGCTTTCACTTGGACTGTGCTATACAGAGGAAATAGTCCTCCATTCAAGAACATGCCATTGCCGAAGACAGTATGATATGGTAACCGTGAAACTTACGATCGAACCGTCAAGTTATAATGGTTGAAGACGAAAACATCGTGTGAGTCGAGGAGAGGAGAGGGCGAGGATGTTTCACATACGCTTCCCCGGCACGCGTGGCTTCTTCACCTGGGATGAATTGGGGTCAGTTACAACTTATTAAGTTCTGTATAGTATACCAAGCTGTGGTTTCGCATAACGTTATGAAAACTGCATGACATGCTAAAAAAACATATACTGTGCTGTCATTTGTTGTTTGTGTTACGATTGGGTTACCGTTAAATAATTAAATAATAAGTTCTCGCGAAGTGTACATAATTTATAAGTTCTTGTCAGTTGTTTGGTACGATAACGGTATTTCTGGGACACACAGAAAACCACACATTGGTTAATAGTCACACTATATGAAGATCGTGCCGTCTTTGGGAAATATATGTTGTAGTAAAGAAATATTGCTTGTCAATTTTATTACCAAAATCATATTCATTGAGTAAAGGTAAAATATGTTCCTCTGTTGTTTTTCACAGGTGCCTTTCCAGGGCTCTCGGCGTAAGTATCAAAATAGACCATACTTTAGACTACGCTCATTAAATCAGCGTGATTATAGGAGAGTTAGGGACGTTGGACCAACGCTGATATAAGGAGCGTATGGATGGACAGGTGAAGGCTAAGTGAATTAGTTGACATGACAAAATGATGAATGACTTGGTCATGAATCGAAACCGATCTGGCTTATTGTAGTGCTTATTAGCTGGTGCTTGTTTATATCCACATTGATAAAACAACATATAGCAGGATTGGTGATTTGGAATACCCAAATAAGGGTGTATCGGTACCAACAGTTGTGGCATGAGTCATATTTACCATATGCTGCATGGCATGATAGTTATGACATAAATGATGACACGAAAATAATGTCAATTTTCTTTGCATGACAATGTTGCTGTGACAACAATAAAAAGTAGACTGAAACTGAGAAAATACTGACCTAATAAATATATTCAAATATATCGCCAAATCGACTTATAAATATAAGGTGACATAAGTACATTACATAAGTGTGTGACAAGGTGACATTCCGACATAATTATATCAACAAGCTGACACAACGAGCATACTCTCTAAAATAATTAGATTGAAATTCAATCTATCAGATTGAAAGTAGTGACCAATCTTTTATTGGATTGAAAATATAATGAATCTGTTGTAGACAGAAAATTCAATGTACTAGATTGCTATTTTTAATGTAATATAGATGGAAGATTCAATCGAATAGATTGGCCACTAATTCCAATCTGATAGATTGAATTTTCAATCTAATTATATCGGTATCACCAAACATTTGAAAACAAGAATATCGCCAAAGTTTACATGACAAGTATATCGTCAATCGACATTACCATTATGTCAAAGTAAGTATGTATATCCGTAATAAGAATATCATTAAAGTTAACATAACAAGTACATGCATATCCCTGATGCCGACAATACAATTCCCACACTTCACCGTTGAAATAGTAAATATGTCTCTGGCAAACCTTGGTATATCATCAAATTTGAGATAGTGAGCATGTAACCAAAGTTGGTATAATTGAATATTACTAAGGTTGACAACAAGTATATCAAAAAAGTTAATATTGACAATATTGACATACCCTGCAGTTAAAGTGTTTTCATAATGCTGACATAATCAGTATATCACCATTGTTGCCAAACCATGTAGCCACCAAATTTGAGATATAGTTATGTCAGAAAAGTAGGAATAACTGTTTATCAGCACAGTTAGCACAACAATCTCCAACGTTGACATAACAAGTAGGCCTTCAACGCAGACATAAAAAATATATTACCATTGCTGGCAAACGGTTAACCGCAAGATTAGAGATAACAGGTATGTCACCAAAGTTGGTAATACTCTATATCACTAGAGTTAGCATAACAAGTATGTCACCGGTGTTGGTTTCAGTATATCATCACTGTTAGTAAATTTTGAGATAGAGATTATTTCACCATTGTTGACATAGCTGCATTTCGCCAAAGTTGGCGAGGCAAGAATATAACCAAAGCTAAAATTATTTCAGCAAGGTTAGCATAACTGTAGTGTATGTCACCAAACTTGGCATAACAAGCATATCATCACAACTGGCGAGTCAAGGATATAACCAAAGTTGCCATAACAAATATATCATGGAAGTTGATAGTTTTTCTCCAACGTGACATAGCATGTGCATCTCCAAATTTGCTCAAATATATCACCAAAGTCGATTAAACAGGAATATCATAATAGTTGACATAACAAGTACGAGTTAACATAAATCCATCAAAAAATAACATAATAAGTGATATAAAATCTGATATATCACCGAATTTTGCATACGTATATCGCCAAATCTGACATAAGTATATTGATAAAGTAAGTATATCAGAAAGCAAATACATCAAGTCGGCAATAGAAGGATATCGTCAAAAGTTTCCGATGTAATTATATAACTAATTTTAACATAACGATATCCTAAATATGACACTGCATTGTGAAATGGGACATAAACCTCAGTATTGCTTAACAAGGATATTCCTATAATAAACATAATAAAATTTCGCCAAAGTGGACGTAAGAAGTGTATCAATTTTGACAAACAAGCCTATTACTAAAGTTGACATATTATATAATTAAGGTGACATATATACCACTAAAGTTAACATGACGAGTACATCACATCGACAAATGAGTATATTTATTTGACAACTTTGGTATGACGATATTAGCTTGGCGTTTGTTTATAACCCAATATTTGCCAACTTGACCACTTGTATATGCAATCAGTATATCGCTATCTACCTAGAATAATCCGTGGCGTGTCCTCCTCCTCCTCCTCCTCCTCCTCCTCCTCCACTTTACTCACTGCACAGTGGGTCGCATAGGTGTGGCGCGGGATAGGGTGGGGCGAGAGACCTGGGGTTTTCACTACCTGAGACTCCTCCTCCTCCTCCGCTTTACTCACTGCACAACGGGTCGTATAGGTGTGGTGTGGGATAGGGTGGGGCGAGAGACCTGGGGTTTTCACTACCTGAGACTCCTCCTCTTCCCTAGTATAATCCGTGGTGAGTCCTCCTCCTCCACCTCCTCCTCCTCCGCTTTACTCACTGCACAGCGGGTCGCATAGGTGTGGCGCGGGATAGGGTGGGGCGAGAGACCTGGGGTTTTCACTACCTGAGACTCCTCCTCCTCCTCCGCTTTACTCACTGCACAGCGGGTCGCACAGGTGTGGCGCGGGATAGGGTGGGGCAAGAGACCTGGGGTTTTCACTACCTGAGATTCCATGGGCCAGGCTTGCACCCTACAGTAGAATGGGTCGACTGCGCATGCACGATGAGTAGTATAGAAAGGGCACGCGATCTCCCTATATATGCATAAACCAAGAACTGTCTGTACTGGATTAAATCAGAGTGGAGATTAAACCGAGAATGGAGATTAATAGTCGATATAATCTATTGGAGAGAGTAGAGGCCGAAACATGGCATTCATTTTCAGGTCATATTAGCTCCAGTTTCCGTCATCTTGGCAAACTAAGTTTGTCCATATACGAACTATCAAGACAAGTTTAGTTATTCATATCTATGATATTTTTGTACAAGTGGAACTAGTCATAATATGGATAGCACCCACGTCATCTTCTCTAGCCAAGTCGACGTATATCACGTTGCTCTTTGCGATGTAGTCGACTTGGCAAGTGAAGATATATCCTCGTAGGAACATTACTATTTTTATGCTGTTTACACCTTCAAGTTTTCTTGAATAACAAATTTAAAAAGATGTCAATGACAAAATATTATGTTACTTAATCCTGGGCTGTATATTATCTGTAAATTGTAAAACAGTTCTTCTCAATAAAAATGCCAAGCGTGATGATGCTATTGAGAAGCTTATTTATATATTCAAAGAATTTCATGTCCATAAAAATAATATTTTTCTATGTCGAGTTTGTGACATGAAAACAGTATTACGATCATGTTTCTTACAAACGATTTTTAGAGAAAATAAATTAATGGAAACGCCAGACTGTGTGTCACAACGAGAAAAAACAGCAAAATATAAGAGCAATATGTTTATAAACTTATACAGTCCTTGTGTTATAGTATATTGTCTTTACTTATTTATTATCAACTGGATATTTACCAAGGAATTTATTTCTAATCATACAATACACTGGATATATTAGTATGGATGTACATAGTATTATATTTGTAATACAAGTTATTCTCCGACATGAGCTTATATATGGATAATTAAAGTCCATATATGTATTCAGTCTGATAAGGCGAATGGATTTATCTTCAAATTTGATTAATTCAAATCATGTAGAGATTTAAATATTTACTCCAATCTTACAGAACTGAAGACAGTCGTTCATTCCAAACTGAATTGAAATTTAAAGCAGGTGTTCCTTATAAAACTATTTGAATATTCAGTTCAAAATGTCTTAAATGTTTAGACAGGGTTTTGAGGCAGCTTGGTCTCATAAATAGATATGATCAGTAAACCATGTTTGGTGGACTAGTGAATATTCAGATGTCTTATGTCTTATTAGTGAATATTCAGATGTCTTATATGTCTTATAAGAATATAACGATATCTGCCATGTATTAGCATCAGGTTCTCTTATATTATCGATACAGGCCTTGTGCTGAAAAATTAAAATTGAGCAATTCAATACTTTCCTGATGAAAAACTTGGGAATTTTATCTCGTTTGAGACTACCTATTTCATGGGCATGAAATCTACTTCCTCATGTACTTAAAGTGGAATGTTACTTTCCATGATGAAATGCTCAAGGTAAACTAATTTTATTTGTTACATTATGTCAAGAACAGAGGCGAGCAGTTGACTGCTTTCCCTAAATCGACTCTAAGCTTCACGCCAAAGAGAACAATAGTTTGTTTGGGCTCAACAATGAGGCTAGACTGCGGCGTTTTCAGCACCAGAAAGGCCTGAATAATGCAACCTTACAAGAGAGAACGAATCAAGCTCACATGGGCTCGTTACCGTTGTTAACATTCTCGACTGCTCGGCCTATTCCGTCGAAGTCAAAGTCCTACATGACATTATCCGAGACCGTGTCGAGTGCGTTGTTAATTGTCCTCAAACCTGATGACGTAGATAATAAATCCATGATAATAAAATCTCACTTCTATCCCCAACCTTCAAAAAGAGTTATTTTCCCTTCTGCCAATCGATCGACTGACAGGAGGGGAGATAACCCTGTTTGGAGGTCGTTCTATCCCTTGATGCAATGCAGGCCCCCAACATCAATGACAATTAAATGACTGGTGGGGATCTATATAATTCAATTAGCCTGTCACCTCTCTCATGTAACATGGCATCAACTTAATTGCCAGCGCGAGTTCCCTGACTGGCGCAGTCGGAAGGGCAAGCTTTAATTTGGTGTATCGGGTTACATATAGGACTTCACGGCTTGGGGCACATATACTTTGCAGTGCCTATGGCAATTTAATTGGTTTCGTGTCACATAAGCGATGTTAGATTTCTGGATAAGTGTTCACATGTCATGCAAATGAATGAATGCACAATTCATCATGTGATTGAGAGGGATATATTACGTCATCAGGGTTTGGGACCATTGGTTAATTTCTCGATCCCCCTCTCTCAAATCAACCAAGTAACAACGGTAACGTAGTGGCTCGGCAAGCTCGAGCAAATGCTCCCTCCTCATGGCAGGGCCTGTGTTGAACATATTTTTTTATCTGGATTTTTTGGATTAATCAGTTAGGTCATTGCGGATTTATTTGTGAGGTGTGGCATGCTTTGCGAACTATTCGTGTTTAAAGTCTGTTTGTACTAGACCTGTATCTAACAGTAAATCTGTCATATGTAAGAACATATAGATTTGATCCACGAGAGAAAAATTTGGAGGCAAATATTTGTCACCTAGCCGTTTCTATATGTTTAGATAACAATACATGTGTATTAACATTCAGAGAGTGCTTTCATATTAAGTAAGGCGTGCTATTACTTATGATCAGTCAAGCGTTATGTGTGATTTATAGGCATTAGTTCACCCCGAGAACCAGATACATACATGGCTTTTGTAATATCATTTGCTCCAGAACTGGTACAAACTGAATGGCGTATAACACTAGAGTTGTTAGAAGGCGGGCGATAATAAAAAGGAAAACCTGACTTCACATATCGAGGCAATTCAATATAGGAGAATCGATATATACAACAACATACCTTAAGTAGATGGGGCTGGAAAGGGTGCATTGAAAATTTTATTTCGTTCCTGTTTTGTTGATATCTGAGAGTAGTGGGACAGTATAAAGGAATGTTGTCACAATTATAGATTTATGGCCTCCTAACTTAAAAAAAAACCCTGATTAGTACAGTCGCAGAATGTAATTTATCTATATTGCAACATTTGTTCAGAATTTAACTAATCATAGTGAGCTATGTTGCAACATTTGCTTCAATAGTATCCTGAATGTTGTAACATTTGTTTCATAGTATCTCTTTATGTTGCAACATTTGTTTCAATAGTATATTGTATGTTGTAACATTTGTTCTAACAGTATAATGAATGTTGCAACATTGGTTTCAGTAGTATCAGCTATATTGCAACATTTGTTTCATCAGTATCAGCTATAGTGCAACGTTTGTTTCAATAGTATCTTGTATGTTGTAACATTTGCTTCAATAGTAACCTTATGTTGCAACATTTGGAGTTGGTTAATTTAGTATTACCTCAGGACTGTAAAATATCAAAATACAATAAAACCTCATTCAGTTCATTTTGTTGTCAATAAAGCAATAACTTATAACAAAAGTGACAAATCTTATGTTATGGAGCTGGATAAGATCAATGTGTATTTATTCTGTATAGTTTATCGTCAATGAAATAATAGTTTCTATGTCAGGTATTATCCTCTACACTTGACCCTCCTTCTTGAAGAACTCAATATCACTTTCTTTCTAATTGGTAAAGTATATGGCGTAGGCAGGTGAAAGATTGACTCTACTTTTATAGCCTTACCTGTAATCAAACCGCGCTCCAGGTAATTCCTGTATTCATGCAGGTACTGATCCCTAACTTAACTACTTTACAAGTGATTAAGGCCGGGTATTTGTGTTTGTCACATCTTGTATTACCTGTTAACAACTACAGCTTAAGAATGCAATAGAGAAATAAAAATTGTCCACTTGAGAATGTAAAATATAAAAATATTTGTTATGTCGTATGCTCAAATGATTTCGAAGCATGTACCCATATATACATTTATACCGAGCATAATAAATAGTATATAGACCAAAAAAACATGATTTCTTTCCGAGGAACTAATGTGAAACTCCCATCAGTGCAAAATATTATTATTCTGTCAGAGCCCTGATTTATTGATAGCAGGCATAAATGTGATTAATATGCTGCATGTTAGCCTGTCATATGTAAGGAAAGGTCAATATTCCTACGAAGTACGCTCTCATTTGCAGATTGTCCGGTAGTGAGTCAGTGAGTGAATGAGTCCATCCGAATCATTTCGTCGGAAAAATAAGGAAACCGTTGACAATAGAACCTTCATTTTTGGCATGTACGTGCATTAGGGGACTGTTACCAGCAAGTTCTGAGCTGACCTACTTTTGATAAAAATTTGACCTACTTAGGTGACCTCTCACTTTACGCTTGGACCCCCAAGTCATGTTCCTCGAGGTATCCGTGTATTGGTATGCAAATCTCTCGCTACAACTGTGGCTATAACCTTTGATATCCTCCCCATACCTTCAACACTACCCCCCAATTCCCTATACCTTTCCCGCCATTATTCTCCCTATATTTATAACATTATTCACGTCACCGGACGTGACGTCATCCAGCCTCTACATTTCCCTTGACATTTCCCTCCACCGTCACCAAATATCCTAAGAGATTTACGATTTATTCCGAACCATTTCTCCGGCAAAATAAGGAGAACCGTTGACATTAGAACCCTGATTTTTTGCATGAACGTTCATTAGGGGACTTTAACCAGCAAGTTCTTAGCTGACTTACTTTTGATGAAAATTTGACCTATATACTTAGGTGACCACCCTACTTCGTAGGTCCTGTGACGTTAGTCACACTCCCATGTACTTACCTCTATGAACAATTTGACAGATTTGAGCTGGAAATATGCCAGTTATGATTATTTCAAAATATTTCCCCATCAATAAGAATAGGGAGAGCTGGGACTGAAACAACCCAGAGATTGGCGCCACAGACCCAATCTACGGAATACTAGATGGTGTATCGGGGAATTCTCCGTGATATTAGGCCTATATCTGTGTTTATTGAGATTGCCCCAGACCAGGCGCTCTAGCTCAGTAGTATAGTAAGTGGATTTAAAGTCAACTTTTGCCGGGGGAGATAACTCTTGCATCCGCCAGGGGGCGCTGTTTCCAAGTTAAAGTATAGGAAGCGCTCATGCACGCCTTTGACCTCTGTGGCGTCACGTGGCGGTCACGTGGAGGTCAAAAGTAGTTCCGGCAACCTTTAACCTTTGTATTCCTCCGCGGTCTGGTGGTGATGCCGTCACTTCCGCGGACAGAAAGTAGTCCCATGTCAACCAAGTGACTTCCAATGTTAATGTATACGGGGAATGCCTAAAAAGAGTATGGGAATAGACGTTTTGTGACCGGGGTGGGTCCTTAGTGGACCGAATGGGTCGAGTGAGGTATCAAAGTGAAGCTCGGAGTGGCTCTCCTCGAGAGCCATTCAGTCATGGCTGGGTGTATGTAAAATTAGGATTTTTCCCGAAAATATAAAAAAGCGGAACACGGACTTTACCCCTAAAATAGGGGAAAACACCTATCAACGCTAGCCAAAAGGGCTAATATCGGTCCCTGGGCGTATCGGGACATGCCTATCAAGTCAGTGGGGTGGGTGCGTGTAAAATTAGGATTTTTTTCCGAAAATATAAAAAGCGGAACACGGGCATTACCCCTAAAATAGGGGAAAACACCTATCAACCCTAGCCAAAAGGGCTAATATCGGTCCCCGGGCTTATTGGCACCTACCTATCAAGTCAACGGGGTGGATGCGTGTAAAATTAGGATTTTCCCCCGAAAATATAAAAAGCGGAACACGGACTTTACCCCTAAAATAGGGGAAAACCCTTATCACCTCTAGCCAAAGGGGCTGATATCGGCCCCCGGGCTTATCGGGGCCTGCCTATCAAGTCAATGGGGTGGGTGCATGTAAAATTAGAATTTTTTCCGAAAATATAAAAAGCGGAACTCGGACTTTACCCCTACAATAGGGGTCTGTATTATACAATATACGGAGAAATGCCTGCATGGGTATATCCCAGACTCGCTTGATGGAGGGAGGGGTGGTCAATTTTTTTTTTGTGGGTGTTACTATGGGTTGTGGGGTCTCGTTTTTCTCGTCTCGCCGAGAAAAACACAATAGGAGGGGTCCCGGAGCGAATCGGTGAAATTTTTGGGAAAAGTCACCGAGGTCTGCATATAGGCTCATACTGGCTGTATGGGGGGAGGGGTGGTCAATTTTTTTGTGGGCTTTACTATGGCTTGTGGGGTCTCGTTTTTCTCGTCTCGCCAACAAAATGACAATGGGAAGGGTCCCGGAGCGAATCGGTGAAATTTTGCGAAAAAGTCACCCAGGTCTGTATATAGCCCCATGTAATCCTATACTGGCTATGTGGGGGTACAGGTTCAACCTGGGAAATTTACACACGTTCATTGTGATATGGGTTGTTTGGTCTTGTTTTTCACGTCTCGTCATTTAGAACACGATGGGAAGGGTTTCGAAACGAAACGGTGAAATTTTTGGAAAAAGTTCACCGAGGCCTGGGTAAGCCCATAGGCCTATACTGCATGGCTATGGGGGTATAGGCCCATACTGGGTGGACGTTTTGGGATCTAGGTGAGTCCCTAATGATCCTATGGTGTCGTGTGAGGTCTTATTTTGAAGCTCTCGTGGAGGAGCATCCGACTGGACTAATAGTTCGTCCGTTTTCAATATTCTGCGCATGCGCAGTCTGGCCCGTAGTATAGAAAGCAGGCATTTTGGGGGGGTATGTGGGTGTGTGTTTGGGGTAGAGATGGACCGCTATGGGTCCGAATGGGTCGTGGAAGGTGTCAAAGTGAAGCTTGTGTGGGGTAGAGTCAGAATGGCGTGTTTTTAAGTGCAAGTCGCGTCAATCTGCGCATGCGCAGTTGGTTGTAGTAAGTAAAGTGGTCATTTTGGGGCAGTGCAGGAAGGTATTTGCTGTCGAGATTGACCATCCTTGGTCCGAATGCGTCGTGCGGGGTGTTCTTTTGTAGCTCTCGGGGTGTAGACCCCGATTTGAGGGCTGCCCACGTCACCTGTGACGTCATCGGTGACGTCATCAGTACGAGTAGTAGCGAAAGTGGACATTTTGGGGCAGTGAGGGAAGGTATTTGGGGTAGAGAGGGACCATCCTTGGTTCGAATGCGTCGTTGGAGGTGTCATGTTGTAGCTCTCGGGGTGTACATTCCGATTTGAGGGATGTTCCCGTCATCTGTGACGTCATCGGTGACGTCATCAGTAGGAGTAGTAGCGAAAGTAGACATTTAGTGGAAGTGAAGGAAGGTATTTGGTGTAGAGATGGACCATCCTTGGTCCGATTGTGTCGTGGGAGGTGTCATTTTGTAGCTCTCGGGGTGTAGACCCCGATTTGAGGGATGTTCGCGTCATCTGTGACGCCATCGGTAACGTCATCAGTACGAGTAGTAGCGAAAGTGGACATTTTGGGGAAATGCAGGAAGGTATTTTGGGTAGAGAGGGGCCATCCTTGGTCCGAATGCGTCGTGGGAGGTGTCATGTTGTAGCTCTCGGGGTGTACATCCCGATTTGAGGGATGTTCGCGTCATCTGTGACGTCATCGGTGACGTCATCAGTACGAGTTGTAGCGAAAGTGGACATTTTGGGGCAGTGAAGGAAGGTATTTGGGGTAGAGAGGGACCATCCTTGGTTCGAATGCGTCGTGGGAGGTGTCATGTTGTAGCTCTCGGGGTGTACATCCCGATTTGAGGGATGTTCACGTCATCTGTGACGTTATCAGTAGGATTAATAGCCAAAGTGGGCGTTTTGGGGCAGTGAAGGAAGGATTAGTAGTCTAAAAGCCCATTTCGAGCCCTATTGACCTTGCGGCGCTATGCGCAATTAGTGTATGCGCGTATGTGTGTGCGTGTGTGTGTGTATGCTCTGGTGTACGTGTAGGTGTGTGCGTGTGTGTGTGGGTGTGTATGCATGTGTGTGTGTATGTGTGCGGGTGTGCGTGTGTATATGCGTCTGTTTATGCGTGTGTGTGCGTGTGCGTGTGTGTATGCATGTGTGTATGCATGTGTGTGCGTGCGTGGGTGTGTGTGTGGGTGTGCGTGTGTGTGTATGCAGCATGTGTGTGCATACGTCTGTGGGTAGGTGTGTGTATGTCGCCGTGTGCCATGATACAGACAGTTGAGAGGAACACCAGGGTACCAGGAACTGACCTTTGACCCCTGCGCGCGCTAGCGCATATTGACCTTTGACCTCAGAAAATTGCATATCACGTGACAGAGGTCAAAGGTCAATGAGTGCACTTGGAGCTCAGAGCTCGGAAGTGACATTTGCATATGACCTCTGTGAGGTCACTTCCGCTTCTGTTCTCGTGACCGGAACTGACCTTTGACCCCTGCGCGCGCTAACAATACCGGATAAAAAATGCATACACACATGCATACACACACGCGTACACGCGTTCGCAAACACACACACATACACACAGAGGCATACATACACATGCATACACACACACGCATACGCAGGCACACACACACGCACACATACACATACACACATACACAGAGACGCATACACAGATACACATAGACTCATACACACACGCACACACACACACGCGTAAAGACACTCGCAAGCACACACACATACACACAGTGGCATACACACACATACACATGCATACACACACACACACACACGCATGCACACACACACAGACACACAGACGCAGACACACAGGTACACAGACACACACACACACACGCGTACATGCACATGCACGCACACGCACACATAATATGACTGACTATTCACATGCAGGACATCTGTACCTGGGCCTGATAGAAGTCCGGGATGGTAGTACATTCGTGAACATCCGGGCACTTTTACATCCGGGACTTTTACATCCGGGTACATCCGGGTTCTTGTACATCCCTGACTGTAGAACGTCCGGGTACTCCTATGTTGGCCTATAAGAGCCGAAAGTTTTACGGCATTCATCATTTCCAGATCCACAGCCAATATGTTCTCTTGCACAACTTGCTCGAAGCGCTTTCATCGCCTGGACAGTTTGCGTTGTCACACACGTGCACACCACGAAGCACCCATGCATACATGTGCGGATTGTGATATAGTCTTTAAGCATCCCAGTCAATTGAGACGTCACCGAAATGTCATACACGGATCACGCTCGCCACTCTCGAGACCGGATATTTTATTTTCTATGGGAATGCATCTGAGAATAGAAGAACCCATGGAGGTCGACACGCCGCGGATTGAAGAGGCGATGTAGATTGATCTCAGTGTTGAATGAGAGAAGTAGGAGCTTCGAGCTTCAGTATCATGGATTGCCCGAAGACGTTTAGGTTACACTGAACGAAGATTGAACTTTCTGAAATGATGGCTTCTGATTGGTCGATAGGCCGGTCACCTTGCCTCTAACTATAAATACGGAAACACGCATGTTAGATGTACATTTCTCACAACCTGTACCAGACCCAATCAAATGGAAAAGCCAGCCAATTCCAAGGCAGACGAACAATCGTTGAAAATTGACGAAAAGGTGCCGGTTCCCACTCGACTCCCCAAACGAGTTACCAAAAGATACCCGCCCATAACTACGGAAATGATAGATGATTTCTTCAGTGTGGGTTACAGCTCAACCAGGGGAGAGCCCGGAGATCTCCGCTACCATCGCCAGCGATGCCTGACCTGCCTTGAAGGTGTATCCTTGGCCGGATGTGATCTTCGCACGGCGAGAGAGGAAATTGTCCAGTGGGCGAAGTGAATTGAACATCCGGGCACTTTTACATCCGGGGACTTTTACAGCCGGGTACATCCGGGTTCTTGTACATCCGGGCTCTTGTCGCTGACGTCCGCACCCACATCCGGGTACTTCTATGTTGGCCTATAAGAGCCAGAATTTTACGGCATTCATCATTTCCAGATCCACAGCCGATATGTTCTCTTGCACAACTTGCCAGAAGCTGTTTACTCGTATAGATAATTTACGACGCCACGAGTCCTCCATCCACAACGGTGCACGATATACTTGTATAACCTGCGCACGGTCATTCAATCGGGAGGATCATTTACTGCGCCATGAACGCTCACTCCACGAGGGCGCGACGGAACAATGTAACGGTTGTGGTCAACTCTTCAAACGACCCAGTCAGTTAAGACAGCACCAACGTTTGATTCATGGTCCATCACCACGGTATGAGCGACAAATTCCACTAAAGAGGCACCCATGAGGTTCAGACCTAGTGAAGATGAGCCCGGGGAGACGAATGCCACTGGTGATGCGATCACGGAGAGCCCGCCTATACCCACAGTTCAGAAGAGCCTAGATATCCAGCCGGTCCCTAGCATTACTGTTCCCAGTCAGACGCCTGACAACATCGAACATTTTCTGGAAGATGCGGTGGATGTTCCCAGCGATCTCTTACAGGACGCTCATCCAGTGAGTGACATCTATCGGTGCCATTGGCCCATGATACGGCACTGTTTCCACCGTCATCGCCCAACATCGAACATTTTCTGGAAGATGCGGTGGATGTTCCCAGCGATCTCTTACAGGACGCTCATCCAGTGAGTGACATCTATCGGTGCCATTGGCCCATGATACGGCACTGTTTCCACCGTCATCGCCCTATTCAAGATATCTACAATTTCCGACTGACTGGCCTCACGCGTCTACGCAACTACGTGGAAGCCATCTTCAATGACCAAGCTACGTCCTTCAAATTAAATCTGGCGTTTGGTTATGTGCTGCAGCATAAGGAGACAGATCAAGTCCGATACTTTTACCCGAGCAGTAACATCCGGGTATTTGACCAACCGTTTACCATCATTAACCGGGCGTCGCTAGAGATGATGCTGGAGCAAGTGGAACAATTGGATGTCTTGCGATGGGCCCATGAACAGCGCCCCAACTGGCAATGGGTCGTAGAGAGGGTGACCAATGTTACGTTCTTTGTGGAATCTTCCCATCGGGTGAATGTATTCACCCATGCAGTGATAAATACTCAGAATACGCCTCAACGGTATCCTGGCCTGCCTGACGACGATTAGAACAAACGGTTCAGAGCGAACATGGCCGAACATGAAACTTTCTGAAATGGCGACTTCTGATTGGACAAGAACAGCCGAGAATACATCTAACGGACAGGAACGAATATGACAGATGCAAATGGCAGCCTCTGATTGGACAAGAGGCTACTTGTATTGTAAACATACCCAACGCGACTCCCCCAGCTTGGGTATAATGTACTGGAGGGGAAAATAAAATGATTGACCTGTCATCCTTGTTGTTGTTGTTCTGTCACCGGTTGTGAACAGAGTACATGTAGAATGACATGCACAGAGTACATGTAGAAGGACAAGGAACATGTATATTGACAGTATATGTACATGAACAGACTACATGTACAGGCACATAGTACATGTGCATGAATATGCGCAGAATACATGGACATGCGCAGAGTACATGTATTCTGTGCTTGGTGGCGTACCCTACGCCCTACGGGCTATAGGGTACAGGGTGCACCACAGGAGCGTGCGCCTGCATACAGACACACACACACGCGTACACGCAAGCACACATACACACAGACGTATACACACACGCATAAACACACACAGACGCATGCACACACACACACACACAGACGCATGCACACATGCATATACACACATGCACGCATACACGCACACACATACACACAGACGCATACACACACACGCATACACACACGCACACAGACGTATACACACACGCATACACACACACACACGCGTACATACACCCGCAAGCATACACACACACACGCACACACATACGCGCATACACTCATTGCGCATAGCGCCGCAAGGTCAATAGGGCTCGAAATGGGCTACTAATCCTTCCTTCACTGCCCCAAAACGCCCACTTTGGCTACTACTCCTACTGATGACGTCACAGATGACGTGAACATCCCTCAAATCGGGATGTACACCCAGAGAGCTACAACATGACACCTCCCACGACGCATTCGAACCAAGGATGGTCCCTCTCTACCCCAAATACCTTCCTTCACTGCCCCAAAATGTCCACTTTCGCTACTACTCGTACTGATGACGTCACCGATGACGTCACAGATGACGCGAACATCCCTCAAATCGGGATGTACACCCCGAGAGCTACAACATGATACCTCCCACGACGCATTCGCACCAAGGATGGCCCCTCTCTACCCAAAATACCTTCCTGCACTTCCCCAAAATGCCCACTTTCGCTACTACTCGTACTGATGACGTTACCGATGGCGTCACAGATGACGCGAACATCCCTCAAATCGGGGTCTACACCCCGAGAGCTACAAAATGACATCTCCCCCGACACAATCGGACCAAGGATGGTCCATCTCTACATCAAATACCTTCCTTCACTTCCCCAAAATGTCCACTTTCGCTACTACTCCTACTGATGACGTCAACGATGACGTCACAGATGACGGGAACATCCCTCAAATCGGAATGTACACCCCGAGAGCTACAACATGACACCTCCAACGACGCATTCGAACCAAGGATGGTCCCTCTCTACCCCAAATATCTTCCTTCACTGCCCCAAAATGTCCACTTTCGCTACTACTCGTACTGATGACGTCACCGATGACGTCACAGGTGACGTGGGCAGCCCTCAAATCGGGGTCTACTCCCCGAGAGCTACAAAAGAACACCCCGCACGACGCATTCGGACCAAGGTTGGTCAATCTCGACATCAAATACCTTCCTGCACTGCCCCAAAATGACCACTTTACTTACTACAACCAACGGCGCATGCGCAGATTGGCGCGACTTGCACTTAAAAACACGCCATTCTGACTCTACCCCATACAAGCTTCACTTTGACACCTTCCACAACCCATTCGGACCCATAGCGGTCCATCTCTACCCCAAACACACACCCACATACCCCCCAACATGCCTGCTTTCTATACTACGGCCAGACTGCGCATGCGCAGAATATTGAAAACGGACGAACTATTAGTCCAGTCGGATGCTCCTCCACGAGAGCTTCAAAATAAGACCTCACACGACACCATAGGATCATTAGGGGCTCACCTAGACCCCAAAACGTCCACCCAGTATGGACCTATACCCCCATAGCCATGCAGTATAGGTCTATGGGCTTACCCAGGCCTCGGTGAACTTTTTCCAAAAATTTCACCGTTTCGTTTCGAAACCCTTCCCATCGTGTTCTAAATGACGAGACGTGAAAAACAAATCCAAGCAACCAATATCACAATGAACGTGTGTGAATTTCCCAGGTTGAACCTATACCCCCATATAGCCAGTATAGGACTATATGGGCTATATGGTACTTTTCCAAAAAATTTCACCGTTTCGCTGGAAGTCACTTGGTTGACATGGGACTACTTTCTGTCCGCGGAAGTGACGGCATCACCACCAGACCGCGAAGGAATACAAAGGTTAAAGGTTGCCGGAACTACTTTTGACCTCCACGTGACCGCCACCTGCCGCCACAGAGGTCAAAGGCGTGCATGAGCGCTTCCTATACTTTAACCTGGAAACAGCGCCCCCTGGCGGATGCAAGAGTTGTCTCCTGACTTTAAATCCACTTACTATACTACTTAGCTCCTGCTTGGCAATACAGTACAGTGGAACGAGGCATTGTTATTGTTGGCAGGTCCGAATGATTTGAAGTAAAATTCTTGGATTCTACTCCAGTGATTGTTTTGTCAGTACTAATTGTTTCTTTTTTTTTTCTTTTTTTTTGGGGGGTTAGTTTAACGGGTTCCGCTACCTTTCAGACGCTGGTAACGCCCCCTAAATAATAGTCCTATATTGACGTCCTACTTGAAAAAAACCCCAGCATATTCAAAACATCAGATATTTTTTCAATGTATTTTTTATAGATACATTAATGAACATAACATATACTGATATAAGAAATAACATGAATTACAATGTGATGCATTAACATGGTGAACGTTCAAGTTTCTTTGCTAATATTTTGATCACGGGTATTGCTTATTGAAACTGGCCACAAAAATGTGCCCTTCCCCCTACTGATTTCTGGCAACATAGAGAAATGCCAATATCTCAGGTTAATAGATAGGAGAAAACCTCAAATCCAGAGTGTACACTCTCAGAAATATTCAGGGAATAATCCTGAATAGATTGGGTTGCACATCTATAACTCAATTTCAAGGATTTTATCTGAAATCCAGGGATAATTTCCTGAAATTCAGGTATATCAACCATAAATTAAAGCTAAATTACCTAAACTTTAGATTTTACGTACCTGAATAGGGTCGAGAACTTACTAATCAGGGTGATAAATTTGCCTGAATTTCAGGCAAAATCCTCTCATTCAAGGATCTTTTTCTGAAATTCAGGTAATCAGCCCTGAATTTCAGCCAAAATCCCTGAAATTGAGTTGTGAATATACAACCCGATCAGTTCAATCTGAATATTTAGTGTAGACAGGCTGAAACTTTAGCTGTTGATGACACTTTTGCGAGATATTCTAGGTTATCCATTCTCAGCTGATATGAATGCTCATTTGGCTAAAAATATAGGTTTTGTGGGATATATCGAGTGACTTCCGGTTTACTAAATGTAATGTTTATTTCTCCAGTACCCGGCCGATCTGTTCCCAGCTAATGTGACAGATGAAATCACTTGTGAGGAAGATGGACTCCACAGTCAGGTATATGATATATCTTTCAACTCCGATAATATAAATTTTACATTTACTTCGAATTCCTTTCATTTGAACTGGTTAATTTTAATCATCCAACTCCAATTCTGTAAGACATTCAGCATATGCACTTTTTGTGAATATTTTTTATTTAAAGAGTAATGAGTTTCACTATGAAGTAATGGAAACTGTTGCATCTTCTCTCGAGCAGGAGATTGCCCGTGTGCTGGAATACAGACTGCTTCATGAAACCCTCCATCTCACATACAACATGCACACGGACAACTGGAATGTATCCGTCATCAGGAAGGCAGTCCGACTCCTAGACCACAAGGCATTCAGGTACCAGTATAGACAATCTGATTAAAACTCAGACTTAATAAACCGCTCCTCTATCGGACATGTCGCTGATAATCAGCGGCATGTCCGATAGAGGAGCGGTTTATTAAGTCTGAGTTTTAATCAGATTGCAGTATAGATACACGCACTGCGTAAAATGGTCAAGTTTCCAATTCCGGAAACCCGCAGCGCAGTTTCCAATAGGTTTTCGGCGGGTTTCCGGAATTGGAAATTTTACCATTTCACGCAGTGACGAATCTTTGCCATCTTTATCAGTCTGTGAAAGACGATGATTAGATATTCAGTTAATTTTTAAAATATGCCCAGTTCATGTCAACATACATGGACGAATTGAGAAGAGGGTTGAAAACATAGGTGAAAATTACATCGATCTTTTAACTTCTTCTTTCGCACTTTTTATCTATTTCAATTTCCCCTTTTCAGCTTTGAACGGTTGCACTGTATACGGGTAGCCTTCCAACTCTACGAACACCTGGACATGAAAGGGATGTTACTGGATCAACATATCTTACTACGGACATTTAAGGTGAGTGATTAATTCATTTTCACACACAAGTGTGAACGGAGAAGTCATCTTGTGTAGGAAGATGAATAAATCAGGCCTGCCATTCAGTCTGAGAGATGTGCATTATCTCCCCTGATGTGAAATAGCATGAGAAGTTAGTAAGAGTTTTGTCCCCTGGCGAGACACTTATTTAAGTAAAAGATTATTATTATTTTTATTATTACTTATTTAAGTAACTTGTTTCACACGGAGGCATTATTGATCACGAACGTTCTGATGCAGCTTTCTTTCCCATCATAATAATCAATACAAATGGGATAAAATTGTTAACGGTTTTCTCTCTCATTGCAGTCGATATAGGTGGGGCGTTGATTACTTTTACACAAACTTATATTCCTGTCTTATCAAGAGGTGAATTTATTGCATCATCAATAATCATCATCATCTTCCAGTGTACCTCAGCATCCATGTACCACATTAGCGTCTTGGTAGCAATCTTTTCCTTGGTAATCATGCAGACAGCTAAACGTTCAAACTGTGTTGAGGCGGTATTATTAAGAGATGGGTTATCTCCCTTGGTGTGAGTGCAGACGGAATGTTTTGGTGGTCTCCCTTGGTGTGTTTTGACTGGGGGAAAAATCAATGCCTGCAGTTCCGTTGGCTGTTGAAATTACATCAAATATAAATGATCATTTCGCCATTTTTTTCTGGTACATGTGATAAATTTTGATTTTCTTCTTTGGGAAATTCTGATGATAACGTTTTAAACTTTTGGTTATTTCTGTAGATAACTCATAGATTTATAACTGGAGAGTGAGACACTCAAAACACCTCGGCTTCCGTTTACTAATTGAGAAATGTGCTTGGAATATGCAACATATTATGTCATTATATACTAATCATTCAGACTTTGCTTTTTATAACATATCATTAATTCTGCCGATATAACAACCAAGTTACACTCAACTATATTTCACAAAATCAGAGATTACTACATCCAAAGGGGCATAACACAAAAAAAATATGGACCGAGTCGATTAATTTATTGTGGGCATTAAGAATACAATTAGATAATAAAGGTTCCTCAGAATTTGGTAGCTGTAAAACACATAGATAATAACTGGTTACATTCAAGCATATATCACAAAACCCGTATTACATTCCGTAAAATAAGGATCGGGGCGACTAATTTTTATAGGCTTATAGAATACAACTAGATAAATAATTTCCAAAGTGTAGGGCTGTACCAAACGGAGTAGTGCAGATATAACTGGTTACATTCAAACAAATATCAAAAATCAGAAATTAATACATCCGAAAAGGGGTCTAAATCTGTAAAATATAGACCGAGGAAAGTCATTTTCGATAGACATCTGACCTCAAAATGTTTTTGCCTAAAATGCGGTAACGGACGGGCGGATGAGCGGACTGACATGACGGCGACAATTCTCCAAGGCCAAAATTGACTGAGGGATAAAAAACATATTTAATGCATCTTCACAAGTCCAGGTAATCCCTAAATCCTCACAGATCGATTGATACACTGACTCGCGAGAATGTATATATGATGAAGCTACACAGATCGGATAGAGGGATGTGCATTAAGAGGTTCAAGCGGATGACAACTCCTTTATTATATCTTAAATACATTTGTTCATCCCACACTTTTATGTTTTTGTTGTGTTTTTTTTTCAGATGTGCAACAGAACTATTGCGCCATTGAAATTAATGCATCGGATTAAACACATGCGTGTGTCATTCGTGGAGGCAGGCCGTATACAGCTGTATGAATTCCTCGACTTGATACTTTGGTAAATTCTACAAATTTTCTTTGCCTTGTTGAAAGATGATTTATGTTTAAGCATTATTTTATGGGTAAACACAGCTAATTATTGGATGCTTTGTAAGCACCACACCCTCACAATCTTTAATGGCATTTTCTCTGTAGTATGAGATGTGAATACAAGAGGAATACGGACAAGTCCCATATTTCTAGTAAATACCCTATATATTGTCCTGACATCACCTGAAATTAAATGGTTCATCAGATCTAGAATAATAACTAGGAATATTAATCTCACCTGTGAGCTTGGGTTAACATGATAATGTTGACTCACACTAGGTGTGACGTGTACGAGGCATTCAGACCAGGTGAGATGGAGTACTCCGAAGGCAAGGAGAATGAACTCTTCAAGGTAACCAAGAAATTACTATCATGCAATTAGAATGTAGGGATATCTTTTGCTTCTTCTGGTTGGCGAGTATTTGCCATGGTTATTTCATGGACCAATCCAAGAGTTGCAATATCTGTGACTTTATCTTCCATGTATGTTAGCATCTCTCGCGGGAATGTTGAAGATAAACAGTTATTTGGGGTGATTGATATATGATATTCTATGTTCACTGTTTGTTACTGTCTTCAACTTCGAACTCTATAAAGAAAACCAAAATTAGTCAATTTAGAAAGATATCAAGACATCATCTTTTCTGAACGTCTTCAACCAGAAAGGCCAAAACGCTAAAAAGACATTTCACGTACGATTAAGACTTAATCAGAATGTACACAATGTATAAGGCATGCTTCACAGTCAAAATTAGACAGGAGCATAAATTGTTGTAGAACTTCGTACCTTTTGTTTAGCGTATGTCACAATATATCCCACAAAATCGATATTTACAGACAAATGAGCATTCATATCAATTAAGAATGACTGAACTAAATATATCCTTTTTAACTCTCATCAACAGGTAAAATTGCACATATCTGACGAAAAAGTCAAATTTACGCTTGAATTTAAGCCTACACTTTGGATTTGAGGTTTTCTCCCAGCTTTTAACATGTGATCGTCAGAAACCGTTATGGTGAATGACCCTTTTTGTATGTAATTTCAATGAGTATCACATGCGGTAAAAATATGAGAAAAGAAATTGAATGTTCACTGTGTTAATTTTATTCTAAGGTGGCGTCTTGATCGCACATTTTTGAATGAACCTTAAAATCCCAGTGAAATCCGTTATTTCGTAGATTCTCTCATTCATATTAAAATAATTTATATGAAGAAGAATATGGAAAAAATATAAGATCTTTTTGGATGTGCTTTTTTTGAAGTAGTACTTCATTGTAATGTATAAGATACATGTATATTTGTTTTTTCTTCTTACAACTAAATGTAAATATGGACCTTAGTGTCTGAAATAAAAATAAAATAAAATAAAATATTATTATTATTATATTGTAAGAATGTTATTTAGCGGGCTTAATATCATCAACTTTTTTGCATGTGAAAGGTAACGAAACCCCTCAGAAATATATTTTTTGTTCAGATTGCAAAAATATCTTTGCACAGAGTACATCAACGAGAAATATAGGTATAACCGTAACTGATAGACGAATGTCTTCTTTAGTTTACATTTGGTAATGATTTTTCCAGCTGGTAGATTTTGACCGGCTATTGTCTCACCATGATGAGCGAATTGGGAAACGTCTTAATGTGGAGTACCTCGAGGAAGAGTGGGACTTCGGCGTGGAGACATTGGGCAGTAAGAAAATGTCCAAAGAACCACCGGTCAACTCAGAGGCCAGGATACAACAGGTATACTTCATGGGGGGAAATGAGAGATCTCTGACCAATTAGAGGGGACATCAGTGGGGTGAAATCAATTGTGAAAATCAAGATTTAACCGAGAGGTCCCCATATTCTGCCATATAGCTATTTCATGCTCCAGTGCTCCCACTCGTTATAGATCTGGGTGGCTTTGGGTAGTTTAGTTGTATTGTAGGCAGTTATATGAGGATATTGTGATCTCTCGATTAGCCAAGCAAATAGGCCTACAGAACAACCCATTTATGTGACAGATGAAAACAAACTATATTCTCTACAACTGAAAGGATGAAGTAAATGTTATAAACTTGTTATGATAGGTGCTCTTAAATATCAATCGGAGGTAAGGTGCGGGAGTGGTGTTGGTGGAGGGGGGGGGGGGGGTGGATAAATAATCACAGTGGAAACAGCGTCAAATAAATTGAAATTAATCCGAACATGCTCATCCTTATAGCCAAAATTCAGAACTGATTTCTGGTTCTTCTCCTATTCTAGGTTTTTAGCTGAACCAGTACTTAATAATTAACTTAAATGTTTATCAACTGCAGGTAAGTCAGCAAAAGGAGAACTATAATCCACTGAAGTGTGAAGTGTCCAGATCTCAAAAAAGAGTTTATCGGTCACATGCAGGGTTTGTAAGACGTCGCCCCTTGACCGCCCCCAACCTGAGTCAGTACCAACGTCCCACTTCCATCACCCAAGCGGATCCTCCCACAGCACAGGGGCTGTATGAACGTCTGCAGAACACCATGAAATCAAGTCCACAATCATGTAGGTCTCTTCTCAATTTAGATGAATGTTTTTTTTATTTATTTATTTTTTTATTTGGTGAAAGTTGATCAAAATATTAATATCAATACCAACATTAAGTATCATCATAAGTATATTATAGATGTAGATAAAACTCCGACACATGGATGCTAGACCCATTCTGCTGCACTGTACCTTACTTGGTGTTGTTGATAATCGTATATTTGTGATGTTCGTGTAATTGTTCTTGCTGGATCTCCCTGATAGATAACTAACCAGATTATCAAATCGTAAAACTTCTAGAGGGTTTACACGATGAGAGATGGAATTGTTATAAACAGGCTATCAGATTAATAAAAGTAACTTTGTTTCAGATCAAATGTACGTTAAATGTTTGAGTCAAACATTCTATCTTTGGAAGTCATTTAACAGTAGTGGAAAACTGACAGCCTCAAGTCACATGATCGAGATCAGGGCTTTGGGTGCAGGACACGAGGGAGCTGTGTTTGTGTAGGGGAAGGGGCGTAATTGTTCAATGGTTATTTAGCTGTCACCACCAGGACAAAATTAGGGGGCATGGATCATGAAGATGGGGATACTTCCAAACACATTCCCGGGAACATGAGTCAGTGGTATACCCTTTCAGTTACTTGCTTCTCAGGCCTGGCTGTACATTGATGAATATTGGCTCTGATAAACCTTCGTAAAGTTGGTCGGCAGTTGCGAATACAGCTCTCTCTCATACAGGTGCTTGTGGTTGGTCAGTTATTAATTATGATATTAAATTATAATTACTATTTATATATACTCTCCTCCTACTCCATTGATTATTAATGGATTAGGACGAGATTATATATAAATATTAATATCATAATTTATAACGGGCCTACAAAAAGCGCCTGTGCTCTCTCAATATTATCCACCATGAATTTATCACGTACTGCGTAACTGTGTACGGTTTCAATCTGCTGTATGAATGATATAAAAGTACCCGGATGATAATTTTTTTTACGCAGTTGGTTTTTCTCAAGAGTGGAGAGAAGGGGTCCCCCAACTCAGAGAACATCACTGGGAACCTGCCATAGCTCTGGTATCTCCTCAAGATCTGGTCGCCACGGTAACCAAAGTTGAAGATTTGAAATTCCAGATGGAAACTCTAGTGAGTGTTGAAATTATAAACTGGCAATCATACTAATTCATCAAACCATTTTCCTGTGGAAATATGGGATTAATTCATGTTCCCAGTTTGTCTTTTCTATAATCTTCCCTAATATATCGAACAATATATATAGAAGGGATTCAACTGTAAAAAGGGTGAGTGAGTGAGTGAGTGAGTGAGTGAGTAAGTGAGTATGATTTAGCGTCGCCTTCAACAATCTTTCAGACATCTCGGGTCATATTAGTTTTCACATCCTGAACCCCACGGATATAGGATCCTATTCCTTTTTTCACCCGGGAACCCCACGGGTGCCCCAGTTAAACATATATCGCCTCTTACGACAAGCTGTCTGAGGAGAGGCCCATCAATTCTTATCATGACTTGGGGTGCACAACGACACCAACGACCAGCTCAATATCCAGAAGCAAGTATAATGGTGTACATGAATACATATGATATTTCTCTCTTTTTTTCCGTAAAAATTTCATATTTTATATTTATAAAAAGGTATTCTATATAATGAGTTTCAAATTATAATTTTAATCCAGGAGGGTCGTTATCAGTTCCAAAAGGAGCAGGACATGAAGATAGTGATACCTAAGTATAAAACAGCTAAGGAGGGTGAGTATGCCATTAGAATACGCATGGTTTAGGTTCACGCAGTGTAGTGCCAAAGAAATTGGAACTGGAGAGTTTAATTCAATCCTTACAGAGAGGCATCGCCATTTGTTTCAGGACTCTTGTAGATCCAAAAAACTACTGTTGTATTGACCACAAAACTTGTATTTATCTTGAACCATGGGGCCATGCTTGAACTAAACAAAACAGTTTTCAAAAACATTTGAAAGCGCCAATGTCACTTGGTTTGAAGGTGGCTCCTTACAATTTTATAATATAACTATATGCTGTGAAAAGATATATCGGTAAATAGCAGCTGAGATCAATTCGCCCAGTTAGAAGGTCGCTATAGTCGTTTACCCGGACGACAGATGACCTCGGGTCAACTCCGGCACAGTCCGTGAGACCCTGACAGCGCTAAATGGAATGGTAGATCTTGATACAGAGGTTTGGCCAGAATTAGCCAATAGTATTGGACCCACCTGACGTATGGTCAATGTTTGGCCAATGTAACACCGTGTAACAACAAGCAGCTGTAGTTTTAGGTTGTCTGTCAACTCAAGGTATTGACAAACACTGGCAGAGAGATGTTCAGCTGTCTCATTCCAGTGATTGGTCTGTCGACCGCCACGATTTTGAATTAAGACAGGCTTTGACAGACAGACAGAATTTCAATTATTGGCGCCCATTGTTTGCTTCGTAAAGCAGCCAATTAATTATATTAATTGAAATTATAGACAGAAGAGATTCAGCACAACAGCAAATAAAAACGATCAACTGGACACTGCACTTGACTAGACATTACTATGATGGCCGAGAAGGGACATCGCTGTATTGTGTTAATGAATCTGGACCGACACACGAAGGCAGGATGCGAAGTCAGGATGCGAAAGACGAAGGCAGGATGCGAAGCGCGAAGTCGGGATGCGAAGTCGCGAAGGCAGGATGCGAAGTGGCGAAGCCAGGATGCGAAGCGCGAAGTCAGGATGCGAAATCAAAACAAAGCATTGCAAAGACTGGAAGCGAAGCGCGAAGTCAGGATGCGAAGGCAGGATGCGAAGCGCGAAGTCAGGATGCGAAGTCGCGAAGGCAGGATGCGAAGTGGCGAAGCCAGAATGCGAAGCGCGAAGTCAGGATGCGAAGTCAGGATGCGAAGCGCGAAGTCAGGATGCGAAGTCGCGAAGGCAGGATGCGAAATCAAAACATGAAGCGCGAAGTCACGGCACCTAACTTCGCCACTTCGCATCCTGCCTTCGCGACTTCGCACCCTGACTTCGCGCTTCGCATCCTGACTTCGCATCCTGACTTCGCGCTTCGCATCCTGGCTTCGCCACTTCGCATCCTGACTTCGCGCTTCGCATCCTGCCTTCGCATCGTGACTTCGCGCTTCGCTTCCAGTCTTTGCAATGCTTTGTTTTGATTTCGCATCCTGACTTCGCGCTTCGCATCCTGGCTTCGCCACTTCGCATCCTGACTTCGCGCTTTATGTTTTGATTTCGCATCCTGACTTCGCGCTTCGCATCCTGCCTTCGTCCTTCGCATCCTGACTTCGTGTGATTCATAACACAATACAGCGATGTCCCTTCTCGGCCATCATACATTACACAACAGTACGTCAGCCTAGGTAAACCAAGATTGTAAATCAGGGGATATTCCGTGATATTATATCTGAGTTTACTGAGATTGAACAGTACGTGTACTTTAAAACAGTAGATACATGTATAAAAAGCACAAGCCTAAAATGAAAACGGTCAATATGCAAACTATATCAGTTTGAAAACTAGATATGCCGTATACATAAATGAAAAGATGAATAAAGTACCGTAGTTTAAAAAGCCGTTATATAGACGAACGGAATGTCGTTAAAATCTGCGCCAGCTTAAATCGAAATTGGCAAAAAATGAACAAAATTCCTAAAAAAATAATACATTTCCGCACGGCGAGATGATAGACTAATATCATGCAGTAAACAAACAGATGGATTAAAACCAAAATCACTGTCTCTTTGTAGGAGAACCACCTATTCGACGACTTGGTTGCCTGTCTAACACGTAACGTGGACGGCCTCGTTTTTTGATCGCAAAACCTGGCGATTGACACTTCAAATGTTGTTGTTACATCAAGCAGACATTGGCCCACACGACCATGTCTAAAATCAAGAAAACAATGCTGATTATAGTCTATGTTATTCTCAGTAAAACAAAGCTCATGATTAATCGATGTTGTTGTTACATCACGCTACCATATACTATACCTATCTACAAAGAGAAGGATGGAAACGCAATTTAGACAAATTCTGAAAATAGGACAACGAAAGCTCTAACCCCAACTTTTTCCAGTCAACTTAGTTGTCCAGAATCTCCTTTCTGCATATCTGCCGATAGATTATATAAAAAAAAAATTACTTCTGCCGCTAACGGTAGGTATCGGAGGCGACGCAACTATCGGTTCTGTCTATCTCACCTGCCATCCCACAACAGGAGGCGACGCAACTATCGGTTCTGTCTATCTCACCCGCCATCCCACAAAAGGAGGCGACGCAACTATCGCTTCTGTCTATCTCACCCGTCATCCCACAACAGGAGGCGACGCAACTATCGGTTCTGTCTATCTCACCCGCCATCCCACAACAGGAGGCGACGCAACTATCGGTTCTGTCTAACTAACCCGCCATCCCACAACAGGAGGCGACGCAACTATCGCTCCTGTCTATCTCACCCGCCATCCCACAACAGGAGGCGACGCAACTATCGGTTCTGTCTATCTCACCCACCATCCCAGAACAGAGCTTCTCACGTCACGAATGATTAGGGTGGCATTACAATTGACCTTAAGATGAGGCAGCTTTCTGATATGTAAATTCTATTGGTTTGTGGGATAGCTTTTTCCAGTTTGAAAATGACGGGTGAGATAGGTAGGAACGATGAGTCGCCTCCGATAACTATACCGTTAGCGGCAGACAACAATCTATCGACAGCTTTGCAGAGGGGAGACAGTGAGCAACTAAGATGAGTGAAAAAAGTTAGGGTTAGAGTAATTGTCCTGTTTTCAGAATCTGTCTAAAGTGCGTTTCCATCCTTTTCTTTATGTGAATACCGTCTACGCTAGCGTGAGATAACCACAATATCCTCCAATCTGCTTTTATTTTTATTGAGAACAACATCGACTAATCAGCATTGTTTTAGAGATAGAGAATTTGAGACACGGTCGTGTGATTGTCCCAATATCAGGCGGGTACAATACTCTATACTTCAGACCAAGTCATCAAACTGATGGGTCTTCTATATATAAATAATGGACCAATGAGAAAGTTCTCTTAATTCAAAATGGCGCGGGACGACAGATCAATCACTGGAATGGAGACCGCTGAATAAGCTCACTTCCACCATCAAGCCAGAAAGCCAGTCCGAGAATCTTGCATTACTGGTTTCAATTCTATGACAAAATATTAATGCATTGGATTTGGACCAGTGTGCATTTCTCTTGTTTACAAACTTTATACGCTGAAAAAAAAATTCTTTAAAATTTAAGGAATATTCCGCGACTATTACACCACCGGAATATTCCTTAAAATTCAACAAGGAATATTCCGTAGCATGTTATGGAATTTCGTTAACAAGGTGGGGAATATTGCTTAGGTATGTTAAGAAATTTTCCGCTGGTGTAATAGTCGAGGAATATTCCTTAAATTTTTAAGGAATTTTTTTCTTTGTATATAGCGTACTACTTCCATAATAATGAACAACGGGAAAGTTTTTCCTCACTTCCCGACCCTATAGGCGTAGGTCACACGAGACAGCCATTTGTCATGTATGGAGAGTTCCACTGATTTTACCATCTCAAATCTTGAGTATTGAACTTCGTTTACCGGTATCGAAAACAAAACACAGTGTAGGACCGCAGGGTAGATGAACTGTAAATCTAATGTTTAGTTTTTCAACACAGATGCGTTTGCTAAAGTGTTTGGAACCTAAACATGTTGATACTGATGTGTTTAGAATCTCTCTAACTTAATTAGATTGAAAATTCAATGTATCAAACTGGAATTAGTGACCAACCTATCCGATTGAATATATAATACATTGAATTTTCTATCTACAACAGATTAATTTTATCGTTTTCGATTGAATATTCAGTTCAATAAAAGGTTGGTCACTAATTTCAAACTGATGGATTGGTTTTCAATCTAATAATTTTAAATGTCTTCAAACCTGCATATGTTTAGGGTTATATATGTTTTCAAAATTAACCTCAAATATGGGCTTCAAAAGTGTTCATATCCTAGACTTATAATCTAGAGGGAACATTTTCTGTTTTAGAAGTCACAGTTCACGTTGTACAAAAGCTATATTTAGATGATACGGATACTTAATTGTGGGAAATGACACATCATCAAAGTGTCCGGGTCACACAGATTTATTTTGAAGTACTGATAATAACTTTTGTAAATAATAGGATAATTCTGAGATGTGATACTTGGGAAATGGGGCTAATATGTTCGACTGATATCCGCCTGTGGTTTATACTAGCAGCATATGCGTAGTTAGTTCAACCAAACACATGGTAACCTACTTCTGTGGCCATTGTCATTTATCCTATGATGTGGACGAGTGCTCTTTCATTACAAAGTAGCAGAGTTGGCTCCACGTTCTTTAATAATGTGGATATTTAGGCTAAATGCTCTTCTAGCTATCTCATACACGACATGATATTGTTTTTTAGTTTTGAATTTATTTTCTTACTTTTGTGGTAGGTTTCATTTTTTTGTTTTAGGTTTATTTCTTTAGATTTCACCCGTGTGAAAACCTTTTCACCCAGGTGGAAACCTTCTCACCCGGAGGAAACCTTCACACCCGAGTGGAAACGTTTTCATTTTGCCGCAATGTCAGTGCAAGGGAACGAAAACGAGGGCACAATCACGTGACTTTTCACCTGTGTGGAAACCTTCTCACCTAGGTGAAAACCTCCCCACCCAGGTGAAAACCTTCTCACCCAAGTAAAACGTTTTCACCCGGGTAAAAACGTTTCTATCCGGGTAAGAAGATTTTCACCTGTGTGAAAACTAAAGACATAAATTTAAAACAAAAAAATTAAACATAACACAAAAAATGAAATCCAGAAGTAAATAAAATTAATTCAAAACTAAAAAAATATATCATGTCGTTTATGAGCTACCGTATAAAACAAATAACACGTCCCAGTTCAATGCTCTCTCATGACAATTAGCGCATTCCAGTTTCGTCATTAATAACACACCCATTGCTCGTATCTCTGTATCACAAATAGTACATCCCAGGCTCAAAGTTATTTCAAAACATTGCTCAAAGCTCTTTTAGATAAATAGCACATTCCAGTTTCAAAGCAATCTTACATAATGTTCCATGATCAAAGCTATATCTCATCAAAAGAAACACAAAAAAGTCAAAAAATATCTTAAGTCATGTTCCTGGCTCAAAGCTATTATCCATGTCCAAAGCTATCTTATAGTATGTTTCTTGCCCAAAGCTAAATCTCATCAGAAAAAGCACATCCCAGGTTCAAAGCGATCTTATAGCACGTTTCTTGGCAAAAGCTATATCTCATCACAAATATCACATCCCATGTTCAAAGATCTCACATCACAAATAGCACATCCCATGTTCAAAGCTCTCAAATTACAAATAGCCCATCTCATGCTCAAAGCTCTCGCATCAAACATAGCACATCTCCTGATCAAAGCACTCACATCACAAATAGCACATCCCATGTTCAAAGCTCTCATATCACAAATAGCGCATCCCATGATCAAAGCACTCACATCACAAATAGCACATCCCATGTTCAAAGGTCTCACATCACAAATAACGCATCCCATGATCAAAGCACTCACATCACAAATAGCACATCCCATGTTCAAAGCTCTCAAATTACAAATAGCCCATCCCATGCTCAAAGCTCTCGCATCAAACATAGCACATCTCATGTTCAAAGCTCTCACATCACAAATAGCGCATCCAATGTTAAAAGCTCTCACATCACAAAAAGCACATCGCATTTTAAAAGCTCTCACATCACAAATAGCACATCCATTGTTCAAAGCTCTCACATCACAAATAGCACATCTCATGTGCAAAGCTCTCGCATCACAAATAGCACATATCCTGTTCAAAGCACTTACATTACAAATAGCACATCCCATGTTCAAAGCACTTACATTACAAATAGCACATCTCATGTTCAAAGCTCTCACATCACAAATAGCGCATTCCATGTTCAAAGCTCTCACATAACAAAAAGCACATCCAATGTTAAAAGCTCTCACATCACAAAAAGCACATCTCATTTTAAAAGCTCTTACATCACAAATAGCACATCCATTGTTCAAAGCTCTCACATCACAAATATCACATTTTATGTTCAAAACTCTTACATCACAAATAGAACATCCCATGTTCAAAGCACTTGCATCACAAATATCACATTTTATGTTCAAACCTCTCACATCACAAATAGTACATCCCATGTTCAAAGCTCTCACATCACAAATATCACATTTTATGTTCAAAGCTCTCACACCCCAAATAGCACATCCCATGTTCAAAGCACTTACATCACAAATATCACATTTTATGTTCAAAGCTCTCACATCCCAAATAGCACATCCCATGTTCAAAGCACTTACATCACATCCCATGTTCAAAGCACTTACATCACAAATATCACATCCCATGTTCAAAGCACTTACATCACAAATATCACATCCCACGTTCAAAACACTTATATTACAAAAATAACATTTTATGTTCAAAGCTCTCACATCACAAATAGCACATCCCATGCTCAAAGCTCTCACATCACAAATATCACATTTTATGTTCAAATCCCTCACATCACCAATAGCACATTTCATGTTCAAAGCACTTACATCACAAATATCACATCTCATGTTCAAAGCACTTACATCACAAGTATCACATCCCATGTTCAAAGCACTTACATCACAAATATCACATCCCATGTTCAAAGCACTAACATCACAAATATCACATCCCATGTTCAAAGCACTTACATCACAAATATCACATCCCATGTTCAAAGCTCTCATATCAGGAATAGCACATTCTATGTTCAAAGCACTTACATCACAAATAGCACATCCCATGTTCAAAGCTTCTACATCATAAATATCACATCCCATGTTCAAAGCTCTCACATCACGAATAACACATTCTATGTTCAAAGCTCTCATATCACAAATAGCGCATCCCATGATCAAAGCACTCACATCACAAATAGCACATCTCCTGTTCAAAGCTCTCACATCACAAATAGCGCATTCCATGTTCAGAGCTCTCACATCACAAATAGCACATCCAATGTTAAAAGCTCTCACATCACAAAAGGCACATCTCATTTTAAAAGCTCTCGCATCACAAATAGCACATCCATTGTTCAAAGCTCTCACATCACAAATATCACATTTTATGTTCAAAGCTCTTACATCACAAATAGCACATCCCATGTTCAAAGCACTTACATTACAAATATCAAATTTTATGTTCAAAGCTCTCACATCACAAATATCACATCCCATGTTCAAAGCTCTCACATCACAAATATCACATTTTTTGTTCAAAGCTCTCACATCCCAAATATCACATCCCATGTTCAAGCACTTACATCACAAATATCACATTTTATGTTCAAAGCTCTCGCATCCCAAATAGCACATCCCATGTTCAAAGCACTTACATCACAAATATCACATCCCATGTTCAAAGCACTTACATCACAAATATCACATCCCATGTTCAAAGCACTTACATCACAAATATCACATCCCACGTTCAAAGCACTTATATTACAAATATAACATTTTATGTTCAAATCTCTCACATCACAAATAGCACATCCCATGTTCAAAGCTCTCACATCACAAATATCACATTTTATGTTCAAATCTCTCACATCACAAATAGCACATTTCATGTTCAAAGCACTTACATCACAAATATCACATCCCATGTTCAAAGCACTTACATCACAAATATCACATCCCATGTTCAAAGCACTTACATCACAAATATCACATCCCATGTTCAAAGCACTTACATCACAAATATCACATCCCATGTTCAAAGCACTTTACATCACAAATATCACATCCCATGTTCAAAGCTCTCACATCACGAATAGCACATTCTATGTTCAAGGCACTTACATCACAAATAGAACATCCCATGTTCAAAGCTTTTACATCACAAATAGCACATCCCATGTTCAAAGCTCTCACATCACGAATAGCACATTCTATGTTCAACGCTCTCACATCACACATAGCACATCCCATGTTCAAGGCTCTCATATCACAAATAGCACATCACTTGATCGAAGTACTCTCGTTACAAATAGCACATCCCATGATCAAAACACTCACATGACAAATAGCACATCTCATGTTCAAATCTCTCACGTCACAAATAGCACATCACTTGATTGGAGTACTCTCATTCAAATAGCACATCCATGATCAAAGCACTCCCGTCACAACTGGCACATCTCATCATCACTTCAGCGAAGTAAATGTTTCTCATTGAGAATAGCACATCCCATGTTCAAAGCACCCACATCACAAATAGCGCACCCCGGCATGTTCACATGGCAGTGTGACTAACGTCACAGAACCTACGAAGTAGGGTAGGCATTAGGACTCCGACGCGCACTGAACTCTTGGAAATCCCCCCGTCCCAAGTTGAAATCCTGCTTATATTAAGATGGGCACAGCCCAAGTCAGAATCACCAGTGATTTTTATCAAAAATCACCAGAAATTTTCATCAAAAGTAGGTCAGCTCAGAACTTGCTGGTAACAGTCCTGTAATGTACCTTCATGCAAAAAATCAAGGTTCTAACGTCAACGGATCTCCTTATTTTGCCGACGAAAGGATTCGGAAGGGCTCACTCACTGACTGACTACTGGACAATTTGCAGATGGTAGCCTACTTCGTAGGAAAAGCTCTCACATCACAAATTGCGCATCCCATGCATATGTTCAAATCTCGCGAATAAAATAATAGCATGCCATATGTTCAGAGCTCTCACATACAAAATATGACATGCTATATTCAAAGCTCTCACATACAAAATAGGATATCCTATATCCAAAGCTCTCACATACAAAATATGACATCCTATGTTCATAGCTCTCACATCGAACTTAGCACATCCCATGTTCAAAGCTCTCACATCACAAATACCACATCCCATGTTCAAAGCTTTCACATCACAAATAGCACATCCCATGTTCAAAGCTCTCACATCACAAATGTTAAAGGCTCTCATATCACAAATAGCACATCACTTCATCGAAATACTCTCATTACAACTAGCACACGTTCAAAGCTGATTTTGAACAGAGTATCTTTTTGATAAAATATATCACTCTACATGCATTTTTCCAGATGACAGACTACCCCCACCTGTTAAAGTACCGAAAAGAAAAGTACAGCAGAGGTCGCAGGAGGATGTGTTGAATGGTTTGGTCTACCCTAAGCCTTTACCTCTTGTTGCTCACTCCAGGGTCTGTGACGCCAGGTATTAGAGACCTTTATTACACCATTGTTACTTCCTGCTAACAATGGATATTCATAACTATTTCACCCTATGGGTGTATTTGATTTAAAATTTTGTTGTTGATTATACTTGCTTCTATTTTACCAGTATCACGCCACAGAAATTTGAATAGTCCATTCATGACTCATAAAAAAATAAAATAAAAAATTAGATTTGTGCTGGTAGATCCTAAAAATGTAAGGCCCTTTTTGGCATTCTTTCAGTCATATCGTTGCATATGTTATACGAAGAGTACAATAGAATAGCGACTTTTGATTGTGTATCCATTGTAGTTCGTACCGGTAATTCAAAGTCAATACATACGACGCTTACATACAGTGTACCTCCGCGCATATCAGTTAAACAACTTCAGTTATCCCCTGGAAAACTGAACCTCCTGTATCTTAGTCTGAAACTATACTGATGTTGTCCATTCTACTCGTCGCACTTCAGGTGTAATGTTCCAAACCACACTGCAATCCAATGGATTTTTGGGAACACAAGCTGTGTTCTCAGACGAGCACATTTCATCGCTCCAATCTGGACACCGTCGTTTGTTTGTCTCCTGTACAGAACACAGGGTCGCCACTCTCACAAAATTTTCAGTAATCGAAACATATTAAGTAAGCAGAACACAATAAAAGTTAGCTATGATATTATCCAATAATATAACAACTGGGAATTTAATGCGGGTTAGACGTACCATGAACATCCACCTTTGAAGGAAGTGACGTCATTTGTTTTAACCATGATTACATGAACCCATTTACAATATTGTCAGGCTCCGTGGATGGCATGCGGTGAAAACGAGGAGAGGATCTCATTACATTTTGGCCACCCCAACTTTCGATAACTCCCCACATGGTCGACTGATGGAGAAATTGTACCAAAGATCGTCTCAGGAAATCTGGTCCGTCCATGGGGGCTGTCTCTACCGATCTACCAAGCAGGATCATGGGAGGCCTGACACCAGAGGACGGTGGTCCAAAAGACCCGTTACAGCTCCCGGTCCGGATCGTAAAAGTTTGAACTATGATGGACCAGGGACTGGTTATAGCGACAAGGCGCACAGGCATGTGGCGCCAGCTTGGGATGAAACTCACACTACAGCTGCGAACATTCAAGCCAAATCTGTTAACAGGAGTATCACTGAAGACAAAGTCGATACAAGGAGTACAGGTGTTTCGTATCTGTCAGTCGGGAAGAGCAAAGATGTTCCTCAAGGCGAGACCTTTGTCGGCAAGACAAGTGAATCGACTAACAAAAATACACTGTCTGTAGATCCATATAAGTATGACAGGCAGCATTTGCAATCAGTGAGCGAGTGCTCAATGCCCCAACAGTCCAAACCTGAGGGAGGATACCCTTCCTTAGTGGATAAATCAAGGCAAGAAACTACGCACAACATCCATATGAGTCAAGAAGAGTGCAAAGAACGGCACCTGGATTCCAGGGGCAGTTCCCCTCAATCTAGGGCCAGAACCATCAAACAAACTGCTGATGTTCCACTTCCGGTTCCACATATGGAACACAGTAAGGCTAAAGTTGTGGAAGTGGGGCAGATAGGTAGAATCCGTTTATTAGAGGATATTGTTGAATCTCAGGACTTGGAGGAGACATTGGAAGTAGTGGTAAAAGAAGAGGCAGGACTTGCTGAGAACAGAGACCAGACCCAGCGTTATCATGAAATTGGTATCGGTAGTCACTATCACCATGATGACCGATCTCAATGTAACGAGAAAAGTGACCGATCTCAAAATGTTGGGAAGAGTGGAATCAATGATGGAATACATGATCTTTCTCATTATTATGATGGAAAAGATGATCAGTCTCATTATTATGATGGAAAAGGTGATCAGTGTCACTATAATGGTAGTGGTGACTGGGCAAAGACATGTCATGACAACGGTAACCAATTCCATCATGGTGAAGTTGGTGACCGATCTCATGAAAGTGACAGAAATCCTCATGATGGGAAAGATGACCAATCACAACGCCTTCCAGAGGACGTTGACCAATCAGATTCGGACTTTGAAGCAGTTGACGATGACCTGGAGGCACAGCGACTAAGAGCTATTGCCAGACTTCGCATTTATACTCACCGTTTTAAAGGTCTTCGAAATCGCCCATCAAGCAGAAGTACGCGGCGATCATCCTTCAACAAGAAGCCTGATGGAGTGATGGAAGAGACGAACAGCGGAGATTTGAGGAGGAATTCTAGTGTCGTTCAGGAAATTTGCGTTGAATCACCCAGTGTACCTTCACCTTCTCATCAATCAACTGTAATAGACAAACTGTCGTCATCATCGGGTGATCAGAATAGGTTATCAAGTGAAGTCCAGGTGCAAAAGTCAAACTATCAAAGGCTTGCCCGTCGAGCCAAAAATATCATATCCCCTGATCTCAGAAAAAGGATGTTATTGGGCGTTGCTTGATTAAGAGTTAATTTATTTGTAACCTCATTTCTTACATGCAAGCTTGATAAGCATATTCAGAGATGATAAAAGAAGTTTTCAAATAAACAATTCGGTCGCATTATTTTCGTTGATATGATAGTAGTTCAATATTGTTATACAAAATGATGAGTAGCGGTAGTGATATTCCATATATGATAAAATGAGACCAGTTCTTCATAACTAGTGTATGGATTTCGTATGCCAATGAATAAATTCATTTTCAGGATTGAAGTTTCATATGAAAAGTGAAAAAATATGAAGACAATGCCTCGTGTTCTACAATCGATATATCAATGACGAGATAAAACTTTGAATGGTAATAAATATTGGATCAAGCTAAAATTGGGATGTTTGGGAACAATATAACAGATCAATGTTGTAATATCTTCAAGGAGTGCCAAACTGAGATTGACTCTCTAATATTTATTTTGACATGGAATCCAGAGCGTACGTGGATTCGAAAATAGTATCAGCTTTCGATTGTATTCAAATGTATTTCTCTATAGTATGTCTTGGATTAAAATACATGAACAAAATGTACTCACGAGGGTTTATTTGCACGTGTGCATATTTACGTATGCGTGTAAATGTATAATTTGCTAAGCGTTCACAGGCGATACTGGAACCTATCAGTTCAAAGGTCAAAAGCGAAGGTCACCATGGATTAAAAGGAAATAAGCGTTTTATTCACAATGACTATTGTTATCTTCACCAAGATTTATAAGAGTCGAAGGAAGCCTGTCGATATTACAGTCATAAATGTTAAATGTTGCCATGACCGTCAAAGTTCTCAAACAATATTTTTTTGTTTGACAGTAATACTTGATGTGGGTCTGGAGAAAATTCTTCAAAATTCTTTAAAATTTCCAGAGTTTTACTCCAGATATATGCTATTCTGTTTTGCTAATGTGTTCACATGACCAGGTTTGCATACAGTGCAAATTTGAACATGCGTACATACAGTTTTGCAAAACCTCCGGGCCAGATGCAAAATTTCTCTCCATTCAAATATAATCACGTGGACAGTTGCATTCAGCGAATTCCAGTACCACCAACTTTTCACAGCTTCATCTCACATTCAACATCTTTAATTTATCTTTCATTTACCTTTTACCATTGCTGGTTGATTTTCGATCCACATAGCCAGCAGAATATTTGGTTCTGTCAAATAACTTTCTGAAACCACCAGTATATATAATTTTGTCATCGACATACTGTGCTACTCTAAATTCGTTAATCACTATACCGTTTATATATTTATTTTGCTTATTAGCTAATAGCCCATGTAATATCCTGGAATAGAATATGAGTATGTACGGTGCCAGGGCTTCGTCTTTAGAATTAAGTACGCGAGCTAAAAATAGCCCACGTCAAAATATTTAGGAGAGGGTATTTGAAAGTCAGGCGAGTGGTTACAATATAATACAATATAAAATTTGACAAGTTTATGTGAGCTAAAAATCACTCTCGTGACATGAATTTATGCGAGTGTTTGCGTGCAGGTGAGCTATCACTCACGCTAAACACGCACCGGGTGCGAGGGTTCTCCCTGGCGACATCCTCTAGTTGTATGGAAAAGTAACCAGCACGCCAGATAGTGATTTTTTTTAAATAAAATATAACGCAATTTTTGAAGTGCCATAGTTTACAATTTAGGACAGTTTGTATGTATACCAATCCACACTGTCGATACCTTTTCGAAAATCTATCAATAGGTGCATTCCTGGAAATGGATACGTTTCGGTATAATGTATAAATCCGTAAAATAATTCTGTATTTTTCCAATAATCCATCCGGCCATTAACCAGTTTTGTTCCTAGTTTATAACAGATGCATGGAAGATACTTTTTACCCCTCGGCCAAAATTTGGCCGAAGGGTATTGTCGTCGTCATGTACGTCCGTCTGTCTGTCTGTCCGTCCGTCCGTCACACCTTTCTCGTTACCAAGATATCTTTAGAACGACTTACTCTAGGTACACCAAACTTGCACTGCACATCTGTATGCTCATGACCTAGAACCCTATTGAATCTGGACCTGATTGGTTGGAAACTTTGGCGGCCATATTTAATTTATGCGAAACCATTAATCTTGTGTATCTCAGGTACCATTTCACTGTTCAGTGTGAAACTTAGTATAGATCATCGATGCATCAAGAAACTTCAAAGGAATGACCAAACCAGTTTCCCTGATTCGGTGGAAACCTTGGCGGCCATCTTTAATTTATGCAAAATCTTTAATGATATATATCTTTGATACCATTCAAGTGTTCTATACGAAACTTGGTATACAGCATCGATGTATCAAGAGACCTTCAATGTATAACCACATCAATTCCTCTGAGTGGCGGGAAGGATGGGCGGCCATCTTTAATTTATGCAAAATCATTAATGATCTCTATCTCTGATACCGTTCAAGTACTCGATGTAAAATTTGATATACATCATCGATGCATCAATAGACTTACGATAAATGACAGTTCTGGTGTTTCTGATTGGGCGGAAACCTTGGTGGCCATCTTTTATTTATGCAAAATCTTTAATGATGTATATCTTTGATACCGTTTCAGTGTTCTATATGAAACTTGGTATACAGCATCCATGTATTAGAAGACTTGCAATGAATAACTGCATCAGTTCTCCTGAGTGGTGGGAAGGATGGGTGGCCATCTTCAATTTATGCGAAATCATTAATGATCTCTATCTCTGATAACTTTCAAATGCTCGATGTAAAATTTGCTATACATCATCGATGCATCAAGAGACTTATGTAATGAATACCGGTTTCTCTGATTGGATGGAAACCTTAGAGACCATTTCTAATTACAAAAATTTTCATAATCTGTATATTTGTCACTTGACTACTTGGTGTTCCTGAAGTCTTGATTCAAATTGAATACATTATGAATGGCTGGCGCCCAGAGCCGAGGGGTTTTCTGATGCGCAGCTTCGTATTTTAATTAGTTGTGCTATTTCCGTAAAAGCTGAATTGTTAGAAGTGTTAGAAGCGCTATATCGTTCGCCAGTTTTTTTTTTAAAATATGTTTTTGCTTCACTTACTTATGTATACACATGATGTTTCCTTGAGTTACAGACAGTTCTCCTTTATTATACGAGGCATTTGATCAAACTTTACCCAAAACAATCTAAATCAATTCAGAAAACGCGACTGAGATCTTTTCATTTTCGACTCGGCCATTAGGAGAGTACCTTTCTCCCCTTGGTAACATCAGTAGCTCTAATGCTAATTAACCAGTCGTTGATTTAGTACCAATATCTCCTGTTTCATTAGCTCTCTTGTTTCATTCTAGTAAATGTAACTGATCACCGAGAGTACTTTCATATTGAGCATTTGAGTTTTAGAGCATTTCTAATAGTTACTGCAACATTCTAGCAATGAAAACGGTAGGTATCTCAGTTTTCAGCATAGTTTACTGTGAGATCTTCAGGACAATCAATCCCAATGACTCTTACTTAATTACACGTCTTATCGCCTGACACAATCATGACCCTGCCCTGGAGACCTGTCAGATAGAGGTATAGTCTATCTTCGTACACTGTGTGAATCCTGGTTATTCTCCTCACGTCTCTGCTGAGTGTCGCTCACTCTGAGGCAAGCGATGTAGCAACAACTAATGACACAATTGTCGCAATTGTCAGGTCGCAGCTAATGTCACAATTGTGTCATTAGCAGGCGACCCTGCATGCAGCGTCAACCGCTATTGTCACAATTGCGACATTAGCTTGCCACTCATTCCCAGGGACAGATCATCATGTGCTTGGTAATCATTCCATGTTGGTGGATTACAGTATCAGCGGCGTGGAAACGTAACTGGAAGTTGGGGGCCCACTATCACAGCCCAACAGGCGAGGGTCCGGGGTCCTCGCCGGAGATGCGTTCTGAGCGTTTTCCCGGAAATACAACTGATCATACTGCTTGCAGATTTATGATTCTATTTTCACGATTTTTTCGCAGTTTTAAGCACGCATCGATATTGAAAACTTCGCACCTCATGCCTGCATACATTTGACTTTCTGGTTATATTAAAAACATGCAAAACGATGACTTTTAGTTCTTGGAAGGGAAACCAATATGCCGACCGATACGATCGTCCACACAAAGATAAAACAAGGAAATCCTCACAGCCCAACAGTAGAGGGTCCAGGGGCCGCCTAGGCCCCGGAAGCTCCGAGGTCCCAGATCTCCAGAGATGCACTCTGAGCGTTTTCCAGGACAAATATTCGAACATAATGTATGCATATTTATGCTTCTATTTTCACGTTTGTTTCGCATTTATAAGCACGCATTGATATTGAAAAAAATCATACTTCATGTCTGAATCCATTTGACTTTCCAGTTATATTTAACACATTAAGGAAAACGATGACCTTTACATCATGGAACATTAGAACCAATATGATACCGATTCATTTACACAAAGCTAAAATAAGCGATACTCACAGCCTGACAGGCGTGGGACCAGGGACCGCTTAGGCACCGGAAGCTCCAGGGTCCCAGGTTGTCGGAGATACGTTTTACGCGTTTTCCCGGAAATAAATCTGAACACAATGTATATGGATTTATGGTTCTATTTTCACATTTGTTTCGCATAAACATGCATCGATATTGAAGAATATGCTTGACTCTTTTTACTTCCTGGTTTAACACAAACAAAACAGACCTATAACACACCACCACCCGTCCTGGCACTCTTATCTGTAATTTTTATTTGGGACATGGTCAGTTAGGAGTGCCGAAAAGTGGGGCCCAAAGATTTTCGGGCCCCCCCTAAATCAAAAGTGGGGGGGGGGCCCTGTCTGCCAGTCACAACCATACCTGGGTGACGAGGAGACTATCGTTCCTGAGACTATCATTCCCGAGGGAATATTATTGCTGTATGCATGTCAATCTTTCCTTGGCGGACAATCAGTACCGGGGGCACGATTATTCCTGTATCCCGGTTAATCATTACTAGGGGCGGACACTGATTCATGGGACGGGGTTGTGGGGGGCGGGGGGGGGGGGGTCGGCACTATCATTCTTGAGGAGGGTTGGTGGGGGTAATTTTTTATTTCCTGGACAATCGACTAATGGCGGAGAGATTTCGCAAAAACACAGTACCGGTACGATCTATATCAACAGACTAACTTCGTTAGGGACGACGACTAACTACTAGATGGTTAAGGATATTCCCAACCAAGTAGCCTTGGCCATGAAATCACGTGACTTTAGGGCCATGAAATCACGTGACTTCATGAAATCACGTGACTTCATGAAATCACGTGACTTAATGCTGTTCAGCGTGATTACGTCTAATTAGGATGCAAATTTGCGCTAATTAGCGTTAAATCAGTATTACTGGTTACGGGTTAGGGTTTGGTTTAAGGTTTTGGGGTTAGGGTTAGGGTTAGGTTTGTGTTAGGTATATAAAAAAAAGATCCAACGGTTGCTTTTAGCTGCTTCCGTGGCTCAGGGATAAGATGCCTGACTATGGAGCAAAGAATGGCGGGTTCGATCCCCATCGGTGCCAGTTTCGTTATTTTCGGACAGGTTTTTTCTAGCTCGTAAATTGTTGGACGGGTAAATACAGTGCCCCAACAACATGTGAAAATTGATGGAAAAATTCTAAGTCCAACAAATAACAAATAACAGGCGACCAACAGGTGCATGGGAACTATCCTCGACCCTAGATGTCGGATCTGACGCTAGCTCCACTTGGTATTCGCCGAAATCACCATGCATCCTTGCTTTAGAACAACGACCCCTGGTAGCAAAGTGCAGAAAATATCATGTAGGCAATACTTAGTGGATATATGAAAGATTTTACTCAAACGTCATGTGTGATATATATTTTTGCATCAAATCCTCAGTTGTGCAAATAAGCCTCAACATGCTCGCTATACCACTTTTTGACAGAGTCGCCTGCGTTTGTCACAACGCAGTTGTGATGCGTTGTGACATTAGCTGGCGACCTGATATACTGCTAATGACAGAATAGTCGCAGTTGTGTCAGTTGTTTTGTTGCTACAAATCGATCTATAAGCGTGGTCGATCTATAAGCGTGGAAAAAATGGATATGGATCGCGAGCGAAATTGAATAGTTCAATATTCTCAAAAAAATGTTCAACAATTTACTGCTTGTTTGGCGACAATTTTGCTTAATCTAATCGAGAACTCCGTATTTTCTCCCAGTTAGATTACATTAAGATTCCTATTTACCCCTCTTTCACTTTTGCTTCCCTTATACGGGCTGTAACTCAAAGAAAGATCATGTGAATACATAACTAAGCGAAGCAAAACGTATTTTAAAAAACCGGGATTTTCAGAAAGGCCGCATCCTATAAACTCTCCGTCAGTTCACAGAGATTCATCACCGTTGTTATAATGGCTTAATTTTGTAGGGAGTTCGAGTGAGTCAATAACAGTCAATTAACAAGGATAACGACCATGGTATTTTATGTTTATAAATGCATGCTGCACACACACAAAACAGGCCTACATATTATGCCCGTCACAACAGACATTCCAAATATTTACCGGCGTACAGCGAAGGGTCGGGGGGATGAGGGATAGAGAGAGAGAGAGAGAGAGCTGTGCCAAATAGCGTATTCGTTAAACTGCTAAACTTTCGAGAAGTTCACCTTCGAGAAGTTCACGGTACATATAACACACATTGAGAACATCCTGTTACTCATGCTAATATTCGGGGATCCAGGAAACTTGCTTCCTATCGTTTTAACCTTCAGTTTCCTTCGTTTTCACTGTTTTCGTTTTCGAGAAATGGGAATTCTGAAATTAATTCATTAATTGCATCCGGGATTCGGGATATCCGGCATCTCTGAGATAAACATCACAGGCTATATAAATACAGCAGACTTAAAAAAATATTGGAGACTGCCAACACAAAGGGAGAACGGTTGGTAACTTCACTCCTGCCTGCATGAACTGTTCTTATTTGCGAAATAGGAGAATCAACCGTGAAAAAGAGAATTTACGGGTAAGGAATTCACTTTTATACATTTGAAGCATAGATTGTTACGCGTATCAATAGCCTTCGACCCTTTGTTAAGATGGGTGATGTTTAATTATACACAAATTTGTTAATTGGATGGTGGGAATATCGTGGGATATCGATGATTTTTGTGGCGGCAAATCCCTTATTTCTCTTTCGACAGAGATTTCACATCTTGTCGAGAGATGTTGCTGCCATATTTTTTTTTCTGAAAATTTTAACATTCATTTCAGGAAAATATTTTTTATTGATTGCTGAGATATTGGGGTCTAGTACAAATGGTATTGGGCTTTGATGATGTCACGCAATGAACCAGCGACAACAAATAATTGCGTATACCGTGTATTCTTTTCTGAAATAGAGTTCTGATTTTTTTGCAATCCATTAAAATGTGTTTACAGGTTATTGCGTATCATTTTTGTCAATTGGTTACCGATTGTTTCAGAAAAATTATGAAGCAACCGGTAACTAAACTTATTATTCCAGGAACATAAATAATAGACGTGATTTTCTAATTAATATGAAATGCCTAGACCTTTGTTAACACATATTCTGTGATTAATATTTCCTAACCCGTGCTATTCTCAAAATAAAGCCCTTAGTTCAGTACGTCGCATATCATGAATTCCACGAGAAAGCGGACATCGCTAAAAACAGCACTTTTTCGCATAAAATTCACTCCACATTCTTTCGTAGACCATATATTAACATGCTGTTTTTTCTATTCGCTTCCTATATTATCTCCGGGGACACGTCAATAACAGAGAAGATGTGTTTTAATCGCGAAATATTAATACTAACATGGCAGTGTGACTGCGTCACAGGACCTACGAAGTAAGGTAGGCATTAGGACAGGCACTGAGCTCTTGGCAATCCCCCCCCCCCCCCCCCCGCAGCCCCAAGTTGAAATCCTGCCTATATTAAGATGGGCACATGCAGCCCAAGTCAGAATCACCAGAGATTTTCATCAAAACTCACCAGAAATTTTCGATTAAAACAGTATTGAATATTTTGTTGAAGATTAAAAGTGATGGGATTGAATGAATAGTTTACCAGTTACTGTGCTGATGTGAATCTGTGACACACCAACACACTCTGTGGCAGTGATTCTGTGACACACCAACACACTCCGTGGCAGTGATTCTGTATCCCTTAATCAAGGAATCAAAATTTGAAATGACAAGAAAAATTTAGACATAATTACACATGTAATGTTTTTGTTTAAATTATATCCCAGTGTGATAAATAGTCAATATTCAAGAAGTACAATCAAAGTTACTTTATCTAGTTAAATTCTACCCAAAGAAAATAAATTAAGACCCTTTAAACATGCCGTCAATGCCAGATGTTGAGTTTTATACAGCTGTAGATCAGGGCTCTGGGTGCATATATCATGTTTCCATACCCTTAATGCACACAACAGCGGCAAAACAAAGCCTCCTTGAACAACCTATCTTTATACAGGAAATTCTTAACCCAGAAAATACCATTCTCTCTCAAAAGAAAACAATTTACGTCAGGAAGGCCTTTTTTATTAAGCTAATTTTGTTAGGTAGGGGCCTACTTAGATTCAATAATTGTCATGAAATTTCTTTGGTTATATCTTAATTGCAACTATGTTTGTTCCTCAAACCTAACATACTTGAGCTATGCATGTATAACACACTTTCATTTGAGAGTCCAGACATTCCACCATTCATGTGAACAAATTGTACTAAACATGGAATAATTAAATTCACACTACCCATTTCTACAGTATCAGTACTATGTTACTATCTGTAGCAGTTGAAACCCAGAAAAACTTAAACAATTAAAACCAGTAAAGAAATTTGTCTGTTGAATAACAGAAAATATGGTATGGAGATTTGAATGAGTAAACTACTAAACAACTTACATGATACCAACAAAATGTCCCAACACAAGCTGATAAATTCCTTGGGTGGCTTGCAGGACAGCTTTGTTTCACCCTCAGTAAATTTTATCATTGTTGCTCACAGGCTAATCTGAAGGATGATACCAGATCTTTCTATGTTCTGCTGGGTTATTGCTTCAGGCTGACTTAATTGGTTGATGTAGGATATTTCATCATCAGTGGCAATTTGACCTAAATTTGAAGCCTGCATGATTTGGTCTGTGATGAAATGTTTGGATGTGAAATAGGATACACGTTAAAGGCCACAGTTTACATATATCTATAACAATATACTGAATTGTGTGTATTAAGAATGGCAAGTTGCCTGGTAATAGCAGTGTAGATAAATGCACTAACAAATGATGGAAAATTAGCATTTCCTATTTCATTATCCCATCACGTTTTGTACTGTGTTATATATACAGTGAAACATACAGCCAAGGCTTCCCGATGGGCATGACAGTGTACTCGCTGAGCTATCAATAAATAATAAAAAAAATAATTATAAATCAAATTTTCATCAGAATTCGGTCAACTCAGAACTTGCTCGTAACAATGCCCTAATGCACGTTCATGCCAAAAATCAAGGTTCTAATGTCAACGGTTCTCCTTATTTTGCCGACGAAAGGATTCGGATGGACTAACTGACTGACTGACTGACTGACTCATTACCGGACAATTTGCGATCTGTAGCCTACTTCGTAGGAATATTAATCCCGCAATTTTTGAACCTGAAGAACTCGGGAAATTCGAAATTGTGAAGGAAGAAAAGTTGCATTTTACTGAAAACTATACTATTTTGAAACATGTGTAGAAAAGATATGCATGTGACGGGAACTGTAGATCTTGGTAAAAATAAGAGTTCGGAGTTTTAATTTTATAAGTAGAAGTGATAAATTCACCCTAGAAATATTTTTTTGGGAGAAAATGTGTAAACATGAGCAGTGTGACTAGCGTCACAGGACCTACGAAGTACAGTAGGCATTAGGACTCGCGAACTGAACTCTTGGAAATCCCCACCTCCAGTTGAAATCCTGTCTATATATTAAGATGGGCACCGCCCAAGTCAGAATCGTCAGTGATGTTCATCAAAAATCACCAGAAATTTTCACCAAAAGTAGGTCAGCTCAGAACTTGTTGGTAACAGTCTCCTAATGCGCCTTCATTCCAAAATAAATAACGATCGCCGATTTAATTCTACAATTTTTTAATTAAAGGAAACAGATTGAATAATATAGGTTCAGTAGATTTCAAGCTTTACGTGTGAAAATACATTTACATCTCTTTAATGGTTTTCAGTGCCCTTGTCCAGGATCAAAACAACTTTTTGAATCACATTATTTTCCCAACAATACAACAAATTTTTATATATAGTACTAAAGTAGAAAGGTAGCATTTATGTAGTTTACGGTAATTCAACTCAAGACCAACACCTTCTATGCACAAGATAATAATGATTCTATGTCATTCTCCTGAGCATAACCGGTACAAAGACGAATAAATAGCGTCTCTACATCACGTTGTTATCTAGATATATGAGACAACACATTTTGGGTATCGGCAATCTGATGAATGTACTATTCCGGTTTTCTTGTTTCACATTATATTCTATGGCGGTTGATCGGTGATTTTCTTCATTGATAAACCTTAAACCACCTCAGCTTCGTTGTGTGAATCGGAATTGCATTGCTGTGACACACCAGCACACTCCGTGGCAGTGATTCTGTATCCCCTAATCAAGGAATCAAAATGGATCAAGATTTGAAATGACAAGAGAAATTTAGACATATTTTGTTTACACATGTAATTTTTTGTTCAAATTATATCCAAGTGTGATATATAGTCAATATTCAAGAGGTACAAAAAAACCCCAAAGTATGTCCTCATATTTTCACATCCATGCCAAGAAATACTGCATTGAAAAGGGTCCATTTAGCCTACCCTGTTTTATCGCCCTAATCAGCAAATGGCGGGGTAATATTTCTGCTGTCAAAATTGTATTTCCCTCCAAAGTCTTAACCCTTGAATCCAAGTCACACACTCTCTGATGCAAAGTAATGATTGTCCTAACTATGGGATTAGGACATTATGAACATGTCTTTGGTCATAGTGTACATATCATAACTCACATCAATGTTTTCTGCTATATTATTTCAATGATATGGTTTAGCAATTTAAGTTATGGAAACAGCGCTGATTGTTTGAGGGTATATGCAGTAGGCCTATGCTGTTGGGGAATTGTGGAATTGTCCCAGATGCACGTTAAGATTAACCTCAGTAATAGGGCCATGTGGCATGTGGATCAATGACAGGGTATTTTTAGCCGTGGGTAATTTGACCTGAATTTGAAGCCTAGCTGGTGTGGTCAATGATGAAATGTTTGGATGTTAAATAGGATACACGTTAAAGGCTACAGTTTACATATATATATAACAATATACTGAAGTGTTAATTATAAATCTAATTTTAATCAGAATTATTTCAGATCAGAACTTGCTGGTAACAATGCCCTAATGCACGTTCATGCCAAAAATCAAGGTTCTAATGTCAACGGTTCTGCTTATTTTGCCGACGAAAGGATTCGGATGGACTCACTCACTCATTACCGGACAATTTGCGATCTGTAGCCTACTTCGTAGGAATAATAAAGCTCTTTTACCAAGAAGATTTAAAAAGCGCACTCGTGATTCCATCACGATTTTTTGGTGATTCCGTCACGGACTAGATTTAACCCCTGTGATGATCCAATCGTGTTTTTCTCACGAGAAACAAAAATCTTATCATCCTTGAATAGACAAAGAACACTAGTGAAAAGTCATGTTGTTTCAGATGATTCCGTCACGAACATTTCGAGGCACGATTTACTGAACATGAGCAGTGTGACTAACGTCACAGGACCTACGAAGTAGAGTAGGCATTAGGACTCGATCGTATTTTCATTGAGATATGATGTGACCCTCCCCTACGGTACGTTTCATCATAATATGGTACATGTACAACCTTCCATAACAGCCACAGGTTCTCTTTATAACATGCCTTTTGTGAGATTGAGCAAGATTATATTCTGGGTATTTATATATTTACATCGATGTGTTCGTGCCACAAAAAATGAAAGTATATTGGTGAATGTTCTGGTCATTTAGTGATCCAGCCCTGGTACATCAAGCAGTTGAATAGACTCGGAGTTAAACGTCTATAAATAGTTCGCTCAGCTGTATTGAGGTCGCTGTCCTCAGATCTGCGGTTGAATCCAACAGCGAGAGAGCACCAGGCATGCCAGGGCTGTTCCCAAATTCCATGGTGTCATGTTTCCCTCGCTTAAATGATCGGACTTTTCTCCGTATGATCTATAACAATATACTGAAGTGTTAATTATAAATCTAATTTTAATCAGAATTATTTCAGATCAGAACTTGCTGGTAACAATGCCCTAATGCTCGTTCATGCCAAAAATCAAGGTTCTAATGTCAACGGTTCTCCTTATTTTGCCGACGAAAGGATTCGGATGGACTGCCTGACTGACTGACTCACTCATTACCGGACAATTTGCGATCTGTAGCCTACTTCGTAGGAAAATGCTGGACCATCTGTACATTTTTCATGAATCCGTAAACAGATGTCATATAGAATTGCAAACTAAACATAAAACTACATAGGTATGACCACGGAACTTCCGAGTACATGATTTTGAATTAAAAAAGTCTTTCCAACGGTGATTCTGTCACGGTGGAATTCATGATATGAGCTTTATCAACCTGCAAAAAAAAAACCCCAAAAAACCCAACATATTATTAGTATTGCATGGCTTTCAGAATTTTATTCCTGGCCTTCGTCGATCGTTATTATATCTGGTTCCGACTAAAATGGGAGGCCTCATGTTAGGAGCTAAATATCACTGAACAGTATGAATAAACTTAAAACAGACTGAGAGCGGACACGAGCAGATTGGGGATAATAGTCAATGAATTAACAGAGGAAAGCAAGTCTTGCCGGAAGATTGTTATTACATTCTTGACCACCCCGGTAATACTCTTTAAATCTGAAGCAAGTAACCTCGACCATCTCTGGCTACAGCCCCATATTTTTCCCGGGGATATCCAATACGTGTACATGCAGAAATGATAAAAAGTGAAGGGTCAACGACTCCATCATTACTTTATCACCATGCTAGTCCGACACGCAGCCCCTACAAAATATTTTATAATACTGGTACTCATTTCTATTAAATGTATAGGGTCTGTCCGTTTAACCGGCAGTCAAAAAACGATACTTTATACGCCATTTTCTCCAGTCAAAATAATGAAACCAACCTAATCTCGCACTTGGAATCCGTTCTAAACTTTCCGTGGGTTTACGAGCATTCTCATAGTTTTCCTGAACCGAGAAGACAAATTTTCCACCATGTTAAAATTCTTTAGCCAATCGAAAATCACTACCGCTACATTCTCCACGTTCGGGGACGGTCCGGCAGCTAGAAGATTTTGCCGATTAAACTGGCAGACCCTACATCCAATAGATATCAGTATTATAAACTATTTTGTAGGGCTGCATGCCGGACTATCATCATGCTAGCAAGAGTACGGAAGCATGTACTCTGGGTGCTAAAATAACCCCATCTGAATTTATCCGGACCATTGTGCATGGCAGGCATCCCGAACTTACGCGTTGTTTGGCCATAAGATTGGTCATAACATTTTGAAAGTTAATGTTCCACTGACCCTGGCTCAGAAGACCACGATGCAGACCAAGTTACAGCGTATCGTCGTACAAAAGGGGCGATTCCCCCAGGCAAACGGGAAAGAGATCCTACAGAAAGATGGATTTCTCGGTGCCCTTAGCGCCCTTGGCTGCCACCTTGCTCCTAGGGGAACTCGTGGGTCGATAATGGAGAATACAAGGTACTCTAAACCACGTGAAAACAGCCCCAGACTTGCGTCTACACCACAACCGCCCTCGATGTCCCTCTGCTGTGTGTATGCCCGATGAAAGGGATATACGAAGATCAGCAACAGCAACATCACCATCGGCATGAGGGATGACACCGGACGACCGATGGCATTCGAATTTGGAAAAGTGACAGGCGCGCTGTTCTATATTTGTACAATGGCTCATGAGGTGATTTACAAGTGCATTACGCACAGCTAGTTGCTATTACACCAAACACACAGGGCGTAGGATGCCCTCTTTGCCGGTGCACGAATTCCTCCTGATCGTGACGCGCGGGATCAAGGCTGTCTGGAAACCAGTCGTCTGGTTTCCTTGATTGATATATTGTGCGGTGATCCGAAGAATCGGGAGGTGAATTGGTCGCCAAAGCACAACGATCTGTAGGGAATAGAAAGACCTGCGTCGCAAAAACCTCGCACGATTCGACGACCGACCAAAGGACGTCGCACATAAAAGACCAACTACATCTTTGGGCCAACTTGACCTAGATCCATCCAGAGTATTGCCCCTGCTCCAACGAATTTGATTTGTGGACCGTCCCGCCGACTCAGATCTTTGAGCTGATTGCCACCGATGTAGAGGGCACACGTTTGGCTATAAGATCGTCATCCAAGACCAAGTGCTATATGTCCGAAAAGCGAACCCGAAATCCAGCCCTGCAATTGGGCCACCTTAAAGCCTTGAAGAAAGAAAAATCAGCTCTACATCCCATTCGACGTGTACAAGCCAACGTGTTTTCCTTGCCCGCGGGAAATATGATCTCCAAAAAAGAATTTGGGGGACCTGCCAAGAGACTTATACCCAGATGGTCAGTATGATCATTGTTTTCTCTCCCATTTTACCCTGCTAATGATACACCATATTGAGTTGCCGCTCGGTTAGATAGAATAACATTTCTACCCAAGTCAGATATGCCAGTTTTTTATTTCCCTCATTTGAATATTCGGATATGTCAGATTGGTTAATTTGATCTTTATTTTCTGTTCTACTCTATGACGGATACGCCACATCGAGTTATCCCCTTTATGTCATTCCAGCCATACCAAATATGTCAGTTCTGTATTTCTCATTTTGCTTTGAGACAGACAAACCATACTGTGCAGCCCCTCTTGGATAGGCAGAATGCCAGTTCTCAAAAATCATCCAGGAATTTTTAGTCGTGTCAGGTACGATCATCTTCCCTCCTTTGGATATCTGAATATGTCAGATGAGTCAGTTTAATCTTTTTCTCCAATTTTCCCTACGATGGATGGGCAACGTTACCCCATTTAGATAAGACTTCCCATTCATGGAGCGTATATTACTGCTCGGACTACTATTGCTGCAAGTCCAGACCCACCCATGCAAAAGACCTCGATCCCCACCACTGCGGATGAATCACAAGCCACACCGGATCTCTGGTGAGCTCAAGATCTTCAGCGTGACTTCACTTCAACTTTAACACGGAGCCTCACTTCCATTATCAGGGAACAGATTATCAGCCAACTGAAAACGCGTGAAACCGAGGCTGACGAAGGTGGGCTTTACGGCTCAAGTGGGCCACCGATCCGCATATACCCGTTTGAAGGAATGGTAGTGCACAGAAGCATGGTACTATAAATATTGGCTACTAAAAAAGTGGTCAGACCCGAGTGCTCTGATATACTATAATTTACCAAACTTCCTATAAATCTTTCTTGTTTGCCTCTGCGGAGAATTTTTTTAGTGATTTGTTCCACTTCCTGGTATGAATTTCATGTAACCAGAAGTATTGTCATGCTAATCGATAATAGCGTTTTTTGTTAGAGACTTGCTTTGTAGGAAAATTAACCCCACGTGATATGAACATCGTGTCATTTCCTTGTTCTTCCCATTGTAAATCGCCTATTATAGCCAGGGTGTCAGTTGAAATCCACTAAACCCGATGCGTTTGCCGGGACAGGTAAGTCAACTATCTCTAACAGATGGGTCAAATTGCCTCTAAAGTCTTGATTTCTTCTATTTCCAAAATATTTTTTCAAAGTTTCAATGGTATATTCACTGTCCCCATTCGCTTTCAGCAGTACTTCGTGTCACCGTATGGTGTTCTACTATATCTCTCTGAGGTTTTTGCCTCGACTTTTTCCTTTTTCAATTTTCACACAGATTGTAAATTTTCTGTTTCCAATAATTTCCACATTTTCCAACCGATTGTTCATCAATCAGCATTATATATTTCGAGCCTTTCGCGCCCACAGGGTTGAAGTTATTACAATGTCTACAATACAAGAAATGTAATGCAACTTTATGAAGCAATTCTAAAGTAATGAATCAAGTTGCAAAGGTTCGAAATGTCTTTTAAAAGCATAATGATTTGTAAGTTTGGACACATTAGTGATTAGAGATAACACATCGCCTGTGTCAAGAAGCTTAGACAATCGTCAGTTTCAAGGAGCTTGGGCAATCGCATGTGTCAAGGAGCTTGGGCAATCGCATGTGTCAAGTAGCTTGGACAATCGCCTGTGTCAAGGAGATTGCGAAAGAGTGTAATTCAACTAGCATTTACGTTTTACGTTCACACTGTGACTCCTGATGATTAGAATGTATGGCAAAGCAGGATATTCCTCGTCAGCCTAAATGGAAGCGCCATTCCCATTTTGTTTGAACGAAGCATTGTCACATTGTCACATAAAGTTATATTATTTTTCGATTATTTTGCCGAAATTATTAGGATCAGAGGGGCTATATCAGTCAATCGCCCCCAACCCCACCCACCGCTGTCCCGTCGTCCCAGCTAAATGGTACCCTGAAATGGCAGACGGCAGTCTCGCCCTTTTCCTAAACAAAAGAAGATTGATACCTTCCATAATCTGGAAGTGCTGTGATTGGATCTCCTTTAAGGAATCCAGCCAATCAGTGAGGATTCCTCCCCGCGATAAAACCTATAACACTTTCCGGAAAGTGTCTGATTTCCCACTGAATAACTGCCACTCTTTAACGTTAGAGGCATGAGAAGCTGCCTCTCGGAAGTATAAAGTAGTTGACCCGGTTTCACTTTTACCAAAGGCACCCGCAATTATTTTGAATAAGGTATTGATAAACTATTCCAGACTTTTGTTTGAAAAATTGTTCTGTTTATAATTTCTGCATGAACTGACATATCATATATACGTGTACATTAGAAAGTAAATTTTCTAGAGAAATAAAGTATTTAATTACTAAAATTAATTGTGAAAGCCTTTGGTACATACCGGAAGTTCTCTGCGCCAATACGCCGTCTAGTGGAACAAGGGAGAAAAAAAACCTTTCCGAATTGGGCTATACGCCATTAGATTGACAATTCTACTGATATTTTATTTCCATTTTTATGTTTTGGTTGCAGTACGCCCGAATATCGAGATGTATGAAGTTATATACAAGTATACACCAGCGGCAGATGACCAAGTTGCGATAAACGTCGGTGACGTGATAACTAAAGCCAAAGATGTCGGCAATGGCTGGTTCATTGGCTTCAATCAGACAACCCGCCAAACGGGGTTATTTCCCAAGGAATATGTCAAAGAGCAATCGCGAAAGACTAGATTCAGCAACCTATTTAATCGAAAAGCTCAAGAAATCAGAAATGCCGAAGATGCAGTGAGTTCCATTCCACCCGCCTCCGAGGCCAACGGCTCTCGCGATGGATTCACCACTGAGACACCCGCTGTAATATCAGCACAATTGAGTAAGGGAAAACTCGCTGGTGTACACGGCGGCAATCGCGATAAGAAAAAAACACTCTCGATACCCATCAAATCGGCTCCCGAGTCTCACGATGATACAAAATTAAACAAGGGTCTTTCGAAGCCAGGAAAATTCTTTGCAAGTAAAGGAAAGTTGAAAATGGCAGGTTCTAAGCTGTTTTTGAGTTCTCGGAGCGAACACCGACGGGCGAAGGGCGTGTTGGGTGTGTTGGTTGGGCTTTTAGCGGGCGGAGTACTCTTCCCCGCGCTGTGCTACGGTTACGGTTACTCATTACTGGTGGGCGGTGCAATAGCAGCAGTGTCGACATTTTTAATGTGTCTGGCGTTCGCTTTGTCTGTACGGGGAAGGTGTATGGGCGTGTTGATGCTTCCAAACCTTTGCACGGGACGAGGACGGGGAGCTCTCTTCTCAATAGTGACCGGCCTATTACTGGCGGGACCAGTCATCACTATCACCCATAACGCTAATGAAATCGCCAATACTCTGGCCTGTACCACGGAATTAGCCTACAACCAAAGCCGCCAACTTCAGGACCTTCTAGGGCGCCCTTTAGAGGTCCTCGCACGGCAGATACAGGGGACCGTTAGTGAAATCGAAGATATTGGAGAGAACATCATGAGTGCTTTACGCCCGCTCATAGATGGAGCAAACACCATAGTAAGAGGCACGCAAACTGCAGGTCGAGCTCTTAAAGGAGTCAAAGAGGTAAGTGTATAGCTGCTTTACATATCAATACCACAATACTTGAGTTATGCTACATGAAAAACGCCTCTTTACAACAACAACAGTACAAAAAATCGGCAATGTTTGTTTTTCGCAATCAAATGCTTGAATATCTTAGTATTTAGTTTGATCTCTCTAAAAAAACTTGAGTGAACTGTTCTACTCAAGTTTGAGTGAAATGTACCTGTTCACTCAAACTTGAGTTACTTTTCACTCAACTCTAATTACTTTTCCCTGAACTTGAGTTAAACCACTGAAGCTCACTCAACTTGAGTGGGGTAAATTTCCACTTTTATGCTTGAGTGAATGTCACTCAAGTTGAGTGAAAAGTAACTCAAGTTGAGTGAAAATCTCACTCAGGTATGGAGTGGGATAAATTTTCACTCCTACTTGAGTGAAATTTCACTCAACTTTTTTAGAGAGTTGATAAGGACTGTTTGGCTGGTGAGATTCAGGTTTTGTGATATGATCTTTTGGTACATGGCTATACAGGTTAGGGCGATCCCACTCTCCAAAATGGAGGTAAAAAAGGTCGTTTTTGCTCAATAACTTTTGATTCCTTCTTAACCAATGAATCAAAATTGCTCCAGGTCATAAAATTAATTTGCCATTTGAAGAACCAGGCAATGTTGTTTAAACAGCGCGAAGGATGTTTGGCCTATTATTATGCAAATTAGATAGATGACAATTTACTTTTTTAGTACCATTTAATGCGGATAGATATGTCTGTACGCGCCTCAAGAGGATTTTGCTGAATTCATTATGTGAACTGATTTATTGAGCGAAAACAACCCTTTTTACCTTCATTTTAGAGAGCGGGATTCACCTAACCTGCTGTATGTAAAGTGATTGAAGGCAGGGTCAATCGACAGGCCATAATTCGACTCTCCAACCCTAACACAACCCCGTTTGGGGGTTGCCTCTGTGTAAGGATAAATTAATTTCCCTATGCAGAAGAGTTATACTTTCTTTGACCGTACAATAACCCAAATCATGTGTATGACTTGGTGTGCAGGCTATTTGATGGAAAAAACATATACCCGTATGTATTGAATAAATTATGAAAACTAAAATTAATAAATATTGAAAACAATTGTTTTTATTTTATCATTCAGTCTCAAATCCTAAGTTCCCAATACAATAATTCTCCAACACACATGCCCGAATTGAGTGTACGGGCTACGTCAGTTATAGGTGGCGACGCTCAAAATGGACTAAAATAGCTGGATTCTCACTGAAACCTTACATAAAATTCTGCCAAATTGAAATTGAAACTTCAAATTTTGAAACTGTCAGATAATATTTGCAAATAATACAATCTGATATGTGGAATTTTGAGGTGAACAAGTGTCATCTGGGTGGGTTCCCTACCGTCTAGACAGGGAGTAAATCAGAAGATCCTATAGTTTGTTACCCCCTAATAATGTCTAGAGGTCGACACACGATGAATTTTACAACCAGAAATCTAATCGCCATATTTTTTCTCTTGACGAGGACAAGGCATATTTTACGAGCATGATGGCATGTAATGTTGCATTCCCAACTATTTTAACGCTGCTCTATGGTGCAATCGCGATAACAGTCATCCGATCATGATCTGCTCCCTGTAGAGATCAACGCAACGGCATTGAGGGGTTCGTACGCCATTTGATCGATGAAACACTGTCTGTTTCGCCGAATATCGCTAGATCTCCGATTTCTAGATACTGGCAGTAAAACATCTTGAATAAAACAAAATGCAATTCGGCCTGATAAACGCCTCAGCACTGTTTCAGCGCTGTCTCCAGGAGATGACATCGTTGTATTTTCAGCGGCGTTCAGATGGCACTGCCAACGTGTATTCATCTTTTCCTAAAGATTTCCTTGTGTTCAAGGCGAGAAAATTGAATCATTTGAGAAGTGGCCTTCCTTTCAAAAGAATGTCGTAATCCTCACATTACCACGTCATAATTGCATGTGTTATCGGACGCCAGTGGACATGTTGGAAGCCAGAAGCTGGATTGGATAAGCTAAGTACCATCATTTGTCGAACTATGTAACGCTACGAAACGTGGCATTTCCAATCACTCTGATTTCCGCTGAATGTTCGGACTTTAGATGCCCCATAACCGGGATCCTTGGCTATCGTGCTAAAAATAAAAAATGAAACAAATAAATAGTAATAATAAATAAATAGATAAATAAATAAATAAATAAATAAATAGACGGGGCTATTCAAATAAGAAGCAGACATAGTTTTGATGTGAAATAGTACAGTGGTTATGAGAACGATTATTTTGACGTTAGAATGCTGCTTCGATCAACACTGGTCATGCCACAACCGAATGATCAAGTCTCTACGCTCATAGTCTATAAGGTTGAGACAGATTCTGCTTTTACTCTGGAATATGTCAAAAGAACGGTCATGAGAGTGGGTGAAATATTTTCAAAGGCAGGAGATAAGGTCACTATGTATGAATTACTAAAATATAATTGCTATGCAATTCTTTCTTTTAAATGACCAAAAAGTTTCATTTCACCAACAGTCATCGCCTACCTTTTGCGAAGCGGCCACCGCTTTAGGTTATTCCGGCAAGACACCATATCACTTGTTCATTCTCTCCGTCTCTGAGATAGATTACGTCATTTTCTATCGCCAAACTAGGACGAACTGTTAATTGATCAACATCATAAACCGAAATCATCTCTCAGTCTGCATGAAATATTAATACAGACGACCACCTACTCTAATTATGAAATGCCTGAGACCAAGGTGCATTCATGCGAGACCACATGTACCTAAAGAGTCTAAAATCTTAGAAAACAACTCTTTTTTTGGTTATATGTTATATTATCGTCTCCCACTGTTGAATATGCTATTCACTTCGATGAACGAAGATGGTGGGGTAGGATGATTAATGGTGTTGTTCCGTAAGATTTATTTACATATACTACGCAGAGTCAATGCAAATCCATTGATTATAGAAAATGGATAATCAACTCCCTCATTCTGTGCCAGTTTGAGAACTCTTGTCAGATGTGTTGACCGATACTTTTCCTTATCTTTTGTCGCCTTTATTTTCAGAAATGCAAACAAGCTTTTCAGAAAGGAAACTCAGACTGTCGGTCGAGTATCCTGAAAGCTAAGAGGCAGTGTGAAGACGCTGTACGGAAGGCGGACCCCGGTAGTGCAGCTAGCAACATAGGCGACAAACTAAAGAAACTAAATCCTTTCGGTCGCAAACGCCGTGGTTTGGATGAAACATTGGACGGAGAAGTCGAAAGGACAAACCGGTATTTATACTAATACTCACATGCATTTCACCACCTTTCATATGTAATATAGACAAGGGGGCGGGGGCGGGGGCGGGGGGGGGGGGTCGGTAATCTGGTATTTATTTCATTTATTTGTACATAACTGACTACTCTGATGCACATTGGATGCCATAAATTATATAATTTTCAGAAATAAATGTGAATAAATGATCACGTACAAGTTTTGTGGGGGCTTAGTCAAATTTACGTTTCCCCCCAAAGTTCTCATCCGATTTAACACACTTCCTCGCGCACAAGCCTTGTCACATGCCAGCTTATACGTTCGTGTCCATTTTGCATGCTATATGCATGCTTGATTCTCCGCTCAAAAATTTGCAACTATAGGAAAAGCTTGTGAAGCCAAAAAAAATAATTTCGATTCTGCACAAAATGCTTTGTTATCGTTACATATCCTTACCAATGGTGAATTAGGAATGACAGTCATGACAAGATGCATTCCTGCAAGAGACAAGCGGTCAAGAATTTTCAAAGATGACAGCGAGACTTCGTCACAATGAAGCTTTTTAAAATTAAGTAGAATTATATAAGTTAAGCCGTCATTGTAGGATATCTGTCATACAAATTGAGGTGTTTGGCCTTGTTCGATAAGTTTATGCAATAATGGTTTGTGGCGTTGATTGGATCGTCACATTTCTCGCCGGATCTAGCAAATACTACCGTACAGGTAGCAGGTTCTTCTACAATATTGCTATTCAAACAATGCTTGTTAATTATTTCGAAACTATAATCGTCTCCTCTTGTCTCGAAGTGAGAGAATGCCTATTAGGAAGGCCAAAAATCTCCGTATTGTTATTGAATTCGAGATATTTTACTAGAAAATACCTCAAGTAGGCTCACGTTCATCCGGTGTTTAAAAAAAAACAAAACAAAAAACGTCAAAAACAACCAAAATACCAATCTCAAACGTCTGTCGATGCTGGTTCACGTGTATTTTGACTGTGGGAATTTACGGTATATAACTTCTACATCTTTCTATGTATGTAAAGCAAATTTTCGTATAGAATTGAACAAATAAATTAAGGCTTCAAATTAAACGCATCATAACAAGGTTGGTGGAGCCAGATGCCGGCGTACTGACAAGAAATCATATCACCCCGCAGGCCAATATACTGTTTGCATTAGATCTGAAAACATAGCAAGACCCCAAAACGATTCCAGTGATGATTTGTATCCAGCCACACTTTTATTGTAGCTATTCATGTCGATATCTTGAAGGGTATTTATAGATACAAATATTCAAGAGCGATGACGTAATGGCTCCGCCAAGTCACCTAATGGGAAGTGCTGAACTATGTGACAGTTAGATGGACTTTACTCGCGGGTAAACGACAGATCAGTCTGGATAAACCAAGATGGTATGATCGAGGATATATATTTCGGGATATTAAATCTGAGTTTAGTAATATTGCGACATTCGTCAGGTCTCTGGACAACAACGGCTGTGTGGGTTAAAAATAGATACAAAAAGGAAATTTTGGGATAATCTGCGATTGGCCGGATGTTCTTCCTATTGTCAAAAGTCAATGAAAATACCGGATTTCTGTTTAAGAATTTGAATTGGCTACTCAGTCGTTCCGAAACTGAAAAATATCGCATTTCTTTGATTCATCAGTTTATTGTTATCAAATTCCATTTTCATATCTGTAGGGAGAAGCGAGGTGTGGATGATGTCTGTAAAGTTCTGGATGTAGGAGCAGTATGTGACGTCCTGAAGGTGACCGACGGGGTCTGTGACACCGCCGGTCTCGCAGATGCTACCATCGTTGGAGCTGTTGCAGGGATCAAAAAGGCTATCGATGCAGCGGCGAATATCTTCGCTTTCAAAGTGGTTCAACAACAGAAGTTCGGAGGTCGAGCTAACAGTTCGAAAACAGCAGAGGAGATAATCGAAGCTGTCAAGGAGGAAATCCGCCAGAAGACAGAGACGGCTGAATTCGTTGTCACTATAGTTAACCGTGTTTTATCCTCCTTTATATTCCTTCTCGTTGTACAATCCTTCCTATATCTGCGGTCTTACTTGCTGAAGGACAAATATGATAACACTTACATTTCGCGGGCTTTCCGAAAGCTCGATCAAGATCGTAAGGCATCCGGACTGCCCAGTGTCCTGCCACTTCGGAAGAAAGAGCGGGGTAAATATATCGATACCATTTCTTGGAAACTCTCCCCCGTGGAGAAACGGAGTCTCACAAAAGGACTGGTCGTCTGCCTTCTTAATTTACTGATCGGGGCAGCCGTCTGCTTCTTTGATTACGTTCTGTACTGGATTCTCACCGTCATCAGGAAATATGGGGCCGTCAAACTGGAATTCACGGGCGAATCCGATATTACCTTCAAAGTTGAGGGTTCTGGCTTGATGGCAGGACTGATTCGAGCAATCTTCGAAGGGTTCGAGAGTCAGAACGAGTACAACAGCACCATCAACACAAACGTCTGTCTACCAGTACCTCACCAGACACCGTACGGTCAACTTATTGCTCTGATGAGCATATATGTGGTGATTATGGTTTTGGTGTTGGTTCAGGCTTATGGGTTGCGACTGAGACGCAAAATAACGGCCTACTATTATCCGGAGCGGGAATTAGAACGCGTTCAGTATTTGTTCAAGTTCATCTTAAGTAAAAGGTCAACCAAATCGCACGAGACAAAAGAGAATGTCAAGGAGAAGGCGAACGAGATGAAGCGACAGAAGCAGTTTCCTTGGGTTCCATCTTGCTGCCGGGAGAAGAAGAGAACAACTTGTCTGGGTTGCGAGGAGAAGAATGATGGTAGTTTCGTTGTTTGTCCCAAAACTGACTGCTCGGGATTGTACTGTCCGGAGTGTTTTAAAGATCTGGGTCAAGTTTGTATGCTCTGTAAGAACGAAGACTGAACAGGCTGATTGTCTGATATCTGCCCAGAATGAATTTTTTTTTTTAACACTACGTCGTCTCCTCCGAATTGCTTTGCATACGCTAATGTAAATGAAGCTTTCCCCGTTTTTTGCAAGTTGCGGCACATGCCATGTGCGAAGAAAACAGATTATAATCTTGGAAGTTAAGATAAATATTCACTATAGCTCGACTTCTTTTATCGGGTCTCATTGTGCATGTTCTTCTGTTGCTTCGATGCTCTAAAACATGAATCTTAGTCATTGTTTTTCAACTTGGCTTGGGGGTACCTCTGCCCATGTATTCCACCAATTATAGCCAAAGTTTTGAGGCTAATTTTATGTCTGAACCAACAGCCCTAATATAGGGATATATATTTCCTTTTACGTGTATATCATTTGTAAATAAAGCCTCACATAATAAGAGACGCCCTGTTCTATAAGCATGTTAAATAATTCTATGACAACAATAATGTGAACGACACATTCGGATGGACCATGCATGCGCTAGTCAAATAAATATATTTCACCGCAAACGGAAGACGAAATTCAGGGTTAATAAACGTCATACAATGATCACGAGACAATGCATATACATTAGCCAGGTTTTGAAGTTAATTTTAAGTCTGAACCAACAGCCCTAATATAGGGATATATATTGCCTTTTACGTGTATATCATTTGTAAATAAAGCCTCACATAATAAGAGACGCTTTGTTCTATAAGCATGTTAAATAATTCTATGACAACAATAATGTGAACGACACATTCGGATGGACCATGCATGCGCTAGTCAAATAAATATATTTCACCGCAAACGGAAGACGAAATTCAGGGTTAATAAACGTCATACAATGATCACGAGACAATGCATACATTAGCCAGGTTTTGAAGTTAATTTTATGTCTGAACCAACAGCCCTAATATAGGGATATATATTGCCTTTTACGTGTATATCATTTGTAAATAAAGCCTCACATAATAAGAGACGCTTTGTTCTATAAGCATGTTAAATAATTCTATGACAACAATAATGTGAACGACACATTCGGATGGACCATGCATGCGCTAGTCAAATAAATACATTTCACCGCAAACGGAAGACGAAATTCAGGGTTAATAAACTTCATACAATGATCAAGAAACAATGCATACATTAGCCAGGTCCATGGTTCCATCTTTCTGTCCCAAGATGGAAGAGAACAACTTGTCTGGGCTGTAAAGGAGAAGAAAGATGGTAGTTTCGTAGTTTATCCCAACACACAATACGGACTGATTGTCTGATATCTTATCAGAAATCACGAAAGATTCCAATGTGTAACTTTGGAAATAATATACACATTTATATCGCTAATGTAAATGAAGCCTTCTCCGTCTTGTTTTTTAAGTAACGTGTGCGAAGAAAACAAATTATGATCTTGAATGTTAAGAATATATTATCTACTAACTCGACTTCTTTTTCATCTTTATCGCATTGTGCATGTTTCTTTTAATCTTGTGTTGGCTCGGTGCTTGAAAACATCCCATCTTAGTCGTTTCTGTGTTTTTATTCACTTGACTGGGGACACCCCTGCCCATATATTCCACCAAACATCGCCAAACAGCCCTAATATAGGGAGGTATATGTTGTGTTTTGATTGTAAACTACATGTAAATAAAGTCTCACATAATCCACCATCGATCTTTATAAGAGACGATTTGTTCTATAATGATATTAAATAATTCTTTGAAAATAATTAGGCGAGTCAACAGTCGGTTGGAACATGGAAGTTGACCATGCGCTGGTCAAATGAAGACATTTCCCCGCAAACGAAAGACGAAATTCTGAGTTAATTCTTCATGTAAGCTCACGAGACGATGCCAAGTCCGGGGACTATGGTGTTCCATTTGGGCCAATTTGATCTCGCGCGTCGACTTGCAAAAGTCGCCGCACGACGCGCGACGCGAAAAGTCGACGTCGTGTTTTGAAACGCGACGTCGCCCTTTCCGTCGCGCGTCGCGCGTCGACTTTTACCATGTTATAGAGATAAGCCAAAACTCGACGTCGTGTTTCAAAAGTAGACGTCGCCTTTTGGCCTATCTCTTAGCATTGTAAAAGTCGACGCGCGACGGAGAGGGCGACGTCGCCTTTCAAAACGCGACGGACATTCGCGTCGCGCGTCGCCTTTTGGTTTACAAAAGTGCGCATGTCTGGGGGGGGGGGGAGCATGTATTACTATAATGTTCACAGCTGTGATTTCCGATTCTTGTAGCTCCTGACTGACCGGTGTTGGTAATTTGGTGAGAATTTACTGCAAGATAGCAAGAATGACAAGATATTTTGCATACAATGAGACTATGTACAACATAATATATTTGTTTCGCTGTCTGAAATGCTTTTTTTGCTGATCAATATTCGAACACTGGTACCTGTATTCCACAAAATCCACACCCCTCAATCGAGAGGACAATTCGCATCTATTAGCTTGTCAATGTGTTACTATTTCGCCGGACTAATACGTAAATTAAATTCAAGTTTCCAATAATGAACAAAAGCGTATGTAAGTAACTATTATGCAGGATTAACAGTAACGACTGGAAAACAGAGGGAGAATAATTAATCGCTTGTGTAGTTCAATGGAACTGTGAGATCTTACATTCTGGAGACATCCTGATGAATGTCTCCTGTTAAAACGCGCCACGTTGCATTTTATCTCGAATCATACAACCCTTTTTAATAGTAAGGCTTTGTTTTCTGCCATTTTAGACAAGTGACTATATGCATGATATGCTGTCAAAGTAAAGGTGAGGTGTGGGGTCATTTAACTTTCGTTTTCGGCCGGAAAACAGTAAGATCCCACATTTTCTTTGAGCTACACAAGCTGTTAATTAGTTTTTCTCTGTTTTCCAGTCGTTACTGTTACTCCTGCAAAACTGTTATTTACATAAGCTTTTGGTTCATTATTGGAAACTTGAATTTATTTTACGTATTAGTCCGACGAAATATGAACACATTGACAAGCTAATAGATGCGTATTGTCCTCGCGATGGAGGGGTGTGGATTTTGTGGAACACAGGTACCAGTGTTCGAAAATTAATCAGCAATATAACATATCTGACGGCGAAAAAAATAAATTATGTGGTACATAGTCTCCATGTATGTTAAATATCTTGCCATTCTTGCTTTGTTGCAGTAAATTCTCGGCAAATTACCAACACCGGTCAGAAGCTACAAGGTCCGGAAATCGCAGATGTGAACATTTTTTTTTTTCGTTCGAAATTAACACCCCAAATCACAATACAACGAAACAATACGAGACAGAACAAGACTATATGATACGTACAATACAATAAAATGCAAAATAATACCATAATACCAATTCAACATATTATAACTCAATACATTACAAAACAATACAATTCTAAACAATACCATACCATACAGTTAAAATATTCCATAATACAACACATCACAGTACAAACACACATACACCTTTACATAAAAGAAGAAAGTTAACAAAGATTGTGAATTTTATATAATACGTTTGTACAACGTATAGTGGCAAACTTCAATTGATAATTTATTGTGTCTCGTGAACAATATGGAATACATGCTCCCCAGACATGCGCACTTTTGTAAACCAAAAGGCGACGCGCGACGCGAATGTCCGTCGCGCGTCGACTTTTTAAAAGGCGACGCGCGACGCGAATGTCCGCCGCGCGTCGCGCGTCGACTTTTTAAAAGTCGACGCGCGACGGAAAAAGTCGACGTCGCGTTTTGAAAGGCTCCGTCGCGCCTCGCGCGTCGACTTTTACAATGTTAGGAGATAGGGCAAAAGTCGACGTCGACTTTTGAAACACGACGTCGAGTTTTGGCCTATGTCTTTAACATTGTAAAAGTCGACGCGCGACGCGCGACGAAAAGGGCGACGTCGCGTTTCAAAACACGACGTCGACTTTTCGCGTCGCGCGTCGTGCGTCGACTTTTGCATGTCGACGCGCGAGATCAAATTGGCCCAAATAGAACACCATAGAAACACGACGTCGAGTTTTGGCCTATCTCTTTAACATTGCAAAAGGCGACGCGCGACTTTTGCAATGCGACGCGCGAAATCAAATTGACCCAAATAGAACACCATAAAAATGACCTTGATCTCTGACTTCAATCTTGGTCAATTTTGTATCCACCCACAATTTTTTTTCATAGTTTCCAGTTGTTCGTGACATAGAGACCTTGAATTCTAACCTCAATGTCTCTATCTAACGTACCCACCCATCCACGGTGGTGTACTGGCTGGACTGATCAGTGTCCAGGGTAATAGGAACTGTGAGCCCTCTCGTGTTCTGGCACCGTCGTGATATGACTGAAACAAGGTTGAAAACGACGTTAAACCCTACTACTCAAATCACTCACTCCACTTAAAATTGAAACTGTATATAGAAAACTGCAAAAGATACAGACCGGATAGATGCATAAAGACGGACGGAAATGGCCATCGCATTAGAGGCAATGTTACGACCACATGACGTATAAAAAGAGATGACACAGTTGGTAAACACGTGATTTAGAACATGGATTTATCAACAATTATTTTCTTGTATCCGCAACAGGAAATCATTTCGACATCTAGTGACATACACAGGCGCCTGATTATAATTAGTCCGACATGCAGTCCCTATACGTATAAACGTATACACGTAGGGTCTGCCCGTCTAAACGGCAAAATCGACTTAGCTGCCGGACCGAAACGTCCGGCAGTCAATAAATGATACTTTATACGCCATTTTCTCCACCTAAAATTCCTGATACATGGCGGAGAATTTGTCTTCCCGGCTCAGGAAAGCTGTGTTGTTGTGAGAATGTTTGAATAAACTACCCACGGAATGCTTAGAACGGATTCCAACCGTATAAAGTACCGTTTATTGACTGCTGGACATCTCGGTCCGGCAAGTAGTAGATAAAGCTGATTTGGAGGACGACTGACATTTGACCTCTGAGTGCACTTCCGGTCACTCCCGGTCACGTGATCGGAAGTGCACTCAGAGGTCAAAGGTCAGTCGTCCTCCAAATCAGCTTGATCGCTCGTGTGACGTTTCAGAGGTCATATGCCTCAGGGTCAATACCCTTATATGACCGTATGCGGATGTGACGTCACAAGATTGGTGGCGCCCCTTGGTGTCAATACAAGTGCAAATCCCGTTATGCGCAACCGAATATTAATAATAGTGCGCAGGGGTCAAAGGGCATATCTGGTCACCTGACAGCCCGAAGTTATCTCCCCCTAGTTCCAGTTTTTGCCACCAGGGCAACGAGTGATCACGAGTGGTTGTCAGGGGACGTGGAGCCGGAAGTGATGCATCATGGGATAGAGTGCACTCAGAGGTCAAAGGTCAATGTGAGGTTTATTCCCCTTACCGAATATTAATAATGGTGCGCAGGCATCAATAATGCCCTTACCGGATATTAATAATGGTGCGCAGAGGTCAAAGATCACTTCCGGTCACGTGACCGGAAACGGAAGTGATGCATTAAGGGATAGAGTGCACTCAGAGGTCAAAGATCAATGGGCGGGAATTTGCTCTTATGGGGAATCGGTTCTCAGCGATATGTATCGCACGTCATTCTCCGTGAATCGGTTTTGTCTACGCGCTGCTCGTGTGACGTCACAGAGGTCATATGCAAATTTCCAAGGTCAATGCGTTCCAATTGGCTCTTTCAAAGGGCAAGTCACGTGAGTGCGAGTGACTTCAAAGAGGAGGTGGAGGGGGAGGAGGAGGAGGAGCAGCAGGAATAAAATTGAGTGAGCGAGTTGTCATATAAGGTCGGTTGTACACCATTAGCCTCAGTCTGTAATCACGCTCTGATCGGGTACCATGTCGAGTACATGAACGTTCTGTCAGAGAACCTTCTTTCGTCGCGACAATATGCTCAGACACATTGAATGCAAATGCATATAGGTCCACCAAATGGAGTAGAGCATCCCTATATCATGACTGTGAGCGGCCCTACGGGATGTGGAAAAACGTTCTGGGTGATGAAGTTCTTAGGAGAAGGTGTGGCAACCCCAGCTCCGACACGCGTTGTATGGTGTTATCGCCAATGGCAGCCCGCGTACGAAACTACGCGATTACAGAATGTGAGTTTCATCCCAGGAATTCCTCACGACATAGACGAACCGCATTACTTCGGTTCCGAGCAGACCACCATGGTAGTGCTCGATGACCTGATGAGTGCGGCCAAGGACAATTCGAAAATCGCGGATCTATTCACCAAAGGGTCCCATCATCGCAATCTGTCCATCATCTATTTGACCCAGAATCTCTTTCCTCAAGGGAAGGCGTCCACAGATATTGCCTTGAACTGCCAATACTTTGTGTTGTTCTCCAATCCTATCGACAGAGTACAAATCCGTCTGTTTGGTAGTCGAATTTATCCTCAGAACATCGACCATTTCATGCAGGCGTTTCAAGTCGCGACAAGTCGTCCGTACGGCTACCTGTTCGTAGACTTAATAGATCATACCCCCGAAGATCGCCGATTGACGACCCACCTGTTACCCGGCGAGGAGTCACCACAACGTCATATACCCCTACACCATCCAGCGAATCCAAATCTGGCAGAGCCGGGCCAGCAGCCGCAACCCGCCCCCATACAGCGGGTTCCCTTCATACCATCAGTCTCGGAATATCAACCAACCGTGAAGGACCAACCCAAACCCGTACACGGGAATGAACACAATGTGAACTCGAGGCTATGGAAGCATTTGTTCAAAGAAGGTATGGATGCCGAGATGGGCGAGACGTTGGGGACCACAGAAAACAAGTTTCACCGCAAAGGGTATACGAAAGACGAAGCCGCAATTTTAAACCATAACACATTGACGCCCAGACTACGTCAGCAGTTTGCCGACTTCGTGACCCATATGAAATTGTTGGACAAGGATCCGGTCCATATGGAAATCGAAAGAACAGCGTCGATGTTGAAAACCTCGGGCATGAACTGGAAAGCGGCGTATGTCAGAGCAATAGCACAAAAGAAACATTTGTTTAAACGCATCATTAAGACCAAAAGCGTCCCACTATAAGTAGACCACACGACACCATCTTCCTCATTTCACAATGAGCACTATAGATTTCACTTTGTTTGAACCCAACAACGAGGATATTCTAGCCGAAGCGTTACGTCAAGCCAATGTCGATGCTATTATTGATACAGCTCAAGGTGGAATCACCGTTCAGCACCAACGCATGCGTTGTAGATAGATAGATAGATAGATAGATAGATAGATATTTAATCATGTGACTTTAGGACAGTGTTAACTATGTAAAGGCGGGAATAAAACCCCAGAGGGCTTGTTCTATCCCAATAAATATTTATGTTCTTAAAGTTGCCTAGTTTAAAAAAAATAGTTGGTGAATTATATATTAAAATGACGATAAAGGGCGGGTACAGTCGATTTATTATGAGAATAGGTTAAATTTGTAATAGGTAGGTTTTCAGCTTAGCTTTAAAGAGCGACGATGATGGAATTGATTTCAAAAGTAATGGGAGTTTGTTCCATTCCCGAGGCCCTAAAACGTTAATGGTATGTTAGGAGAGGTTAGATCGAAAAAAAGGGCTTGTACAAATTTATTTGACTCTCCCTTGTCTCATATCTATGGACCGAGGCTAAAGGTGTAAAATAGTTCCGAAAGCGGCTTGGTGTAAGTTCGGGAGGATAAAGAAGTTTATGGACTAAATTTAGGGATAGATACAGATTCAGTTTAAGCAAAGGTAAGACCTGTAATTTGGCAAATAGCAGTTTCGTGTGTTCACGCTTACTGGATAAAGTGACAGTCCGTATTGCACGATTCTGGAGTGTAATTAGCGAATTCAAATGCGATGTATATGTGTTACCCCAGAGAATGTTACAGTATGATAGATACGGAATACCATTGAGTAATACAATATAAACAGTGACGTTTTATTCACAGAGCTTTTAATATGATTAATAACTCCAATATTTCGAGCAATTTCTTTACAAGTGTAATCAATATAAGCTGTCCAGCTTGGTTTATTATTCAGAATAATTCCGAGGAATTTGAAATTGTTAACTTGTTCAATTTGTTGGCTAGAAATAAACAGTTTAGGCAAGTGTCCTATGTGACTTTTTACGTTTGGATTGATCACCATATGTTTTGTTTTCTTAATGTTTAGTGACAAGCGATTGGAACAAAACCATGTATACAGTTTGTTCAGTTCCTGAGACATACCATTAATAGCATCAGACATATTTTTGGCCGAGTGTACATGCAACACTAGTGTCGTCAGCAAAGAGGATAATCTTTAGCAAGTCTGTTGCATTATTTATGTCGCAAGAAAAGTAATGGTCCGAGGATTGGCCCTTGGGGCACTCCAGAGGTTATGTCGGTAGAAGAGGACAAGGTATTATTGTAAGTTACACACTGGGATCTACCGGAGAGGTAACTACTTAACCAATCATTGTATAGTCCCCGGAATCCATAATGGTATAACTTAGAGAGTAAAATGAGATGATTAACCGTGTCGAATGCTTTGGAAAGGTCCAGAAAAGTAACAATACTATAATCCTTGGATTCCTTTGCTGCAATCAGGATATCATAGAGAGAGATTGCCGCTAATGATGTCGAGTGGTTGGATCTGGATCCATACTGATTGTCAGAAAGAACATTGTTTGATTCTAAGAATTCTGTCACCATGTTTACTGCGACTTTTTTCTAGGATTTTACTAAAGCACGGCAAAACCGATATTGGTCTGTAGTTCTCAAGATGCCTGGGTTCGCCGGTTTTGAAAATTGGTGTCACTTTTGCGGATTTAAAAGCGTCTGGTACAATGCCAGTTAGGAATGATAAATTGATTATATGCGCGATAGAAACAGCCACTTAATCAGCTAAAAGCTTAACAAAAGACATAGAAATTCCATCTAGTGATTTCAGGGCATTAATTACATCCTTGACATTATTAGCGGCTACAGAATTAAACTCAAAATTTTCAATATTTGCGAACCTAGATATTCACTAAATGTCGGTGAAACAGTGGGAATATTGGAGTCCAACTTGGATGCAACTGTGCTGAAGTATTCGTTGAATTGATCAGCTATTATTTGATTATCGGTGATTTCCTTACCATGAAATCACATGGCGCTCATAGATAACATCCAATGGATGACACGGGTATGTCTTCTGCTGCATAAAAAAACAGATAGTACCCAAAGAGGATACCAATACAACTACCCGTGCCCAGACTCTGCTGACCATGCATGAGGCATTTCAAACCTTTATGGAGACGCAGCTGGAGACGGGAAAGTATCTTCTTCAACCCCAACATAATGATGTCCGTCCATAGATGATCGACAATGCGGGCGGGCGTTAAGGCGTAACGACGGGCGTCACCGCATTTCGATGAATTAGTGTCAATTCCATAAAAATCATATCTTCTGAGCTAGTTCACCAGGGCGTTGAAGCGTTAAGCTGGACGTGGGCGGGCGTTACTGTCTATAAACGCAAGTGTATTCCCAAAACACGCACAGTCGACGTTCAACCGTCAACATGGCTTATACTTGCTCCGAGTGCGAACGCACATTCACCAGTCGTTACGATATGATGCGATACATGGGATTGTAGTCTCCGAGGAGTCCACTGAGGCGGATGCTGATACAGAGACTGCTGAGAGTCCACCGACTGATACCGAAACTGAGATTGCTGAGAGTCATCTAGTGATACGGAGAGCTTGACCTCAGATAGTCAGCCTACGTCCCAGGGACGTGAGAATGAACCTACCTTCTGGGATCGTATTGTGCATGAAGCTATTCATAGTTATGGATGGCGGACAGGATAACGTACAACAGGCATACACCCAAATGCGCCCCTGCATCAGGAAAACAGTCATGGCCATGCATGAACGGTATAGACTGCTCCCGCTTGAAATGAAAGGCGACCCCACGCACGGGTCCATCATGAAGACCAAGCGTCACTTGAAAGAGGATATGGGGTTACCACCCACCGAGGCCTTGGAAACTGCGATCAGAATGTGCAAACAACAGTTTGAGGATACGCTGCCGTTACAGTATCCTGGACTGCCCGATGACGATTAGAACAAACGGATGAGAGCGAACATGGCCGAAGATTGAACTTTCTGAAATGGCAACTTCTGATTGGACAAGAGCAGCCGAGAATACATCTAACGATCAAGAACGAATATGACAGATACAGCGCCAAATGGCGGCCTCTGATTGGACAAGAGTACTTGAATTATAAACATATCCAACGCAGCTCCCCCAGCCAGGTATGATGTAATATTGGGGAGAATAAACTATATGAAAATTTGATGTTGTTGTTCTCTCATCTGTCGTCTTGTTGTTGTTCTCTCATCGGTCTACATCATGGTGCCAAGGCGCTAAGCTATGGCGTTATGATAAGGCGTTAAGATAATGCCGGTAAGGCGTTATGCTAGGGTGTTAAGGCGTAACAGCGGGAGTTCATTTGGACCAGGGATGGTCTGGACCCCAAAACATCCATGATTCCCCATGGTTTAGGTGTAAAGTCCGTGTTCCGCTTTTTTATATTTTCGGGACAAATCCTAATTTTACATGCAACCCTGTAGATGAAACCATACCCACTTCCCTGGATGATTCCCCATGGTTTAAGTGTAAAGTCCGTGTTCCGCTTTTTATATTTTCGAGACAAATTATATTTTTACATACACCCACTCACCCACCCTGCCTCTGTCGGCAGACCCCGATAAGTCGGAGACCGCTATTAGCCCCTCTAGACCTGGTCGAGATGGGTATCTCCTATTTTAGAGGTAAAGTCCGTGTTCGCTTTTTATAGGTTCAAACCCAATCCTAGTTTTACATGCACCCATCAATGACTTGATCGCCCTGGGGGAGCGCTTCACTTTGACACCTCCCACGACCCCTTTGGACCAGTAGGGGCCCACCTCGACCCCAAAACGTCCATTCCCATGCACGTTTGTCTACTGCGCATGTGCAGAATGACGTCAGTTCCACGTTACACTCATCCAGTCGGATGCTCCCTCACGATTGCTTCACACTGATATCTCACTCGACCCAATCGGACCATTAGGGGCTCACCTAGTCCCCAAAACGTCCATCCCAGCGCTACTTGCCCAATGCACATGTGCACAGTGACTTTTTAAAAAAAATTCAACGCTTGGCTTCCAGACCCATCCCATCGTGTTTTACGTGGTGAGACGAGAAAAACAAGATGCCACAACCCATACCGCAAATGTCCATGAGCGGGTTTCCCAGTGGGACAAACATTGTCCACTTAGCCAGTATGGGCCTATCCACCCCATCAGGCCTACCTGAACTTTTCAAAAAATTTCAACGCTTGACTTCCAGACCCATCCCATCGTGTTCTACAGCTAGTGAGACGAGAAAAACAAGATGCCACAACCCATACCGCAAATGTCCATGAGCGGGTTTCCCAGTGGGACAAACATTGTCCACTGAGCCAGTATGAGCCTATCCACCCCAACAGACCTACTTGAACTTTTCAAAAAAAATCATCGCTTAGATTCTAGACCCCTCCCATCGTGTTCTACGTGGTGAGACGAAGAAAACAAGATCCAACAACCCATAGTAAAACCCACAAGAAAAAAATGACCACCCCTATACTCCATACAGGCATTCCCCGTATAGATGCAGATGTTCGAATCAGGGGAGATTACCCGGAATTTGGCCTACAGAGGATTCGCCTAGCCAGAGTTGTCTTCCTTGCCTCCAGATGGCAGCACGATCGATGTCGTGATGTCAAAAGGGGAATCTCCACAGCAAGCGCCGCCATTTTGTATGGTGATTTTTTTTGTGGAGACATACTGGACAATAAACGCTCAACTCTGTGGTCGCACTGATCATAGACTCGTCATAATAACATCGTGCAACACCTATAGGTTATGTTTATTACTCTAAGTCTTACTTCCATGGTTTCATGTATTTAGTTTCGTGGCAATACGGACCGACCCACATGTATTACGCTCTGTGGGGAAAATGAGGGTTTTCCACATGCCATTTATGCTGGGCATAGTGCTGGCGATATTGTCGAGGCCCATCCTCTATACATGCATTCCGAGAGATTCACAATGGGAGTCACTGGGGATTCAGGTAAGGCTTTATTGCTGGGTCGTCACGTGACCGGAAGCGACCTTTGATCTTTGACCCGGATGTGACGTATGACCCGGATGTCACGTGACCGGGTGTGACGTCATAGTGACGTCATATGCGAATCAGTGGAAAAGCAACGTCCCGCCTATGGCCCTTGACATGGGACTACTTTCCGTCGGCGGAGGCTTCTCCCCGCGACCGCATCATCGCGCAGGAATACATGCCCCAAAGGTCGTGCCGGAACTATAGTGAACTTGACTCTTACATCCGGGTACTTTATGCAAATTTTTGAGGTCAATCGTCCTCTAAATCAGCTTTATCTAAGTACTACTCTGGCAGCGAGGTCGATTTTGCCGGTTAGACGGACAGACCCAACATACAATAGATATCCGTTTATAAAATATCACGTAGGGCTGCATGTTCGACTAGTTTACAGTCCAGAGACCAAAATATTGCTTCTCGGAGCGAACACCTGTACAAACTGACTATCATGATTATGCCATTTCAACAGAAGACAGTTTTACCAACCAGTCTGAAATATTCATGTGAAGTGATTTACACTAGATGCCAGGTACGTCAGACCAAGCTACACAAAATTGTCATTTGGCCGAGAAAACTTGCGTTACAATAGTGAGTGAATATGATTTTACGTCGTTTTCAACAATATTTCAGCCATATCACGACATTTGGTTCCTATTGCGTTTCACGCCCGGAAACAATACCCGGGACCCCACGGGAGGGGTCCTATTCCTTCGCAGATTAATGTGACAAACTTAAGCATATCTCCTCGGGGGAACGTTTCACAGTCTAAAAATGATATATCAATAATGTTATCACTCATTTAACGGGTCTCGACACATCGTCACTCATTCACACAAAAATGCAACCGTGGATAGAAAACTGTCATAGATTTTTAGGCCAGTGGCCCCTGACCTCGACCTTCATTCTGGTACACGACGTGTCGTCTGCCAGTAGTATAGTCACGGGATTTACAACCCATAGTAAAACGCCACAACCCATACATCCCGATTTGAGGGATGTTCATGTCATCTGTGACGTCATCAGTACGAGTAGTAGCAAAAGTGGGCATTTGGAGTTGTGAAGGAAGGTGTTTCGGAGTAGAGATGGACCATCCGTGGTCCAAATGGACAGTGTGGGGTGGCATCTTGTAGTTCTCGTGGTGCAGACCACGATTTGAGGGATGTTCATGTCATCTGTGGCGTCATTGGTGACGTCATCAGTAGGAGTATTAGCCAAAGTGTGGGTATTCTGGGGGTGTGAAAGAAGGTGTTTGGGGTAGAGAGGGACCATCCGTGGTCAGAATGGGTCGTGGGAGGTGTCAAAGTGAAGCTCTCGTGGTGTACATCACGATTTGTGGGATATTCACGTCATCAGTGACGTCATTGATGACCCCAAAATACCTTCCTTCACTGTCCCCCAAAATGTCCACTTTCGCTACTACTCCTACTGATGACGTCACCAATGACGTCACAGATGACGTGAACCCCGCGAGCTACAAAATGACACCACACAGGTCGCATTCGGACCAAGGATGGTCTCTCTCTACCCCAAATCCCTCAAATCGGGATTTACACCCCAAAGGCTACAAAATGACACCCCACACGACGCATTCGGACCAAGGATGGTCCATTTCTACCCCAAATACCTTCCGTCATTGCCCCAAAATGCCCACGTTCGCTACTACTCGTCCTGATGACGCGAACATCCCTCAAATCGGGATGTACACCCCAAAGGCTACAAAATGACACCCCCCACGACGCATTCGGACCAAGGATGGTCCATTTCTACCCCAAATACCTTCCTTCACTGCCCCAAAATGTTCACTTTCGCTACTACTCCTACCTGATGACGTCACAGATGACGCGAACAGCCCTCAAATCGGGGTCTGCACCCAAAGAACTACAAAATGACACCTCCTACGACGCATTCGGACCAAGGATGGTCCCTCTCTACCCCAAATACCTTCCTTCACTGCCCCAAAATGCCCACTTTCGCTACTACTCCTACTGATGACGTCACCGATGACGTGAACATCCCTCAAATCGGGGTCTACACCTCGAGAGCTACGAAATAACACCTTCCAGGACGCATTCGGACCAAGGATGGTCCCTTTCTACCCCAAACACACCTCCACGCACCCCCAAAATGACCACTGTACTTACTACACCCAACTGCGCATGCGCAGATTGACGCGACTTGCACTAAAAACACGCCATTCTGACTCTACCCCACACAAGCTTCACTTTAACACCTCCCACGACCCATTTGGACCCATAGTGGTCCATCTCTACCCCAAAACGTCCATTCCCATGCAAGGTTTGTCTACTGCGCATGCGCAGAATGACGTCAGTTCCACGTCACACTCATCCAGTCGGATGCTCCCTCACGATTGCTTCACACTGATATCTCACTCGACCCAATCGGACCATTAGGGGCTCACCTAGTCCCCAAAACGTCCATACCAGCGCTACTTGCCCAATGCACATGTGCATAGTGGCTTTTTCAAAACATTTCAACGCTTGGCTTCCAGACCCATTCCATCGTGTTCTACGTGGTGAGACGAGAAAAACAAGATGCCACAACCCAAACCGCAAATGTCCATGAGCGGGTTTCCTAGTGGGACAAACATTGTCCACTGAGCCAGTATGGACCTATCCACCCCATCAGGCCTACCTGAACTTTTCCAAAAATTTCAACGCTTGACTTCGAGACCCCTCCCACCCTGTTCTACAGCTAGTGACGAATAAAACAAGATGCCACAACCCATACCGCAAATGTCCATTAGCGGGTTTCCCAGTGAGACAAACACTGTCCACTGAGCCAGTATGGGCCTATCCACCCCAACAGACCTACTTGAACTTTTCAAAAAAAAATTCATCGCTTAGATTCTAGACCCCTCCCATCGTGTTCTACGTGGTGAGACGAAGAAAACAAGATCCAACAACCCATAGTAAAACCCACAAGAAAAAAATCACCACCCCTATACTCCATACAGGCATTCCCCGTATAGATGCAGATGCTCGAATCAGGGGAGATTACCCGGAATTTGGCCTACAGAGGATTCGCCTAGCCAGAGTTGTCTTCCTTGCCTCCAGATGGCAGCACGATCGATGTCGTGATGTCAAAAGGGGAATCCCCACAGCAAGCGCCGTCATTTTGTATGGTGATTTTTTTGTGGAGACATACTGGAATCAAACAAACTGCTGATGTTCCACTTCCGGTTCCGCATATGGAACACAGTAAGGCTAAAGTTGTGGAAGTGGGGCAGATAGGTAGAATCCGTTTATTAGAGGATATTGTTGAATCTCAGGACTTGGAGGAGACATTGGAAGTAGTGGTAAAAGAAGAGGCAGGACTTGCCGAGAACAGAGACCAGACCCAGCGTTATCATGAAATTGGTATCGGTAGTCACTCTCACTATGATGACCGATCTCAATGTAACGAGAAAAGTGACCGATCTCAAAATGTTGGGAAGAGCGAAATTAATGATGGAATACATGATCTTTCTCATTATTATGATGGAAAAGATGATCAGTCTCATTATTATGATGGAAAAGGTGATCAGTGTCACTATAATGGTAATGGCGACTGGGCAAAGACATGTCATGACAACGGTAACCAATTCCATCATGGTGCATCTTAGCTTGCTAAGGGCATTTCACGTTCCACTTAACACTACCCTTAGCTCAATGGCTTCGTTCTCCATGTATTTCGCCCCATGTCAGCTTCCCCAAGCATCAAATTACATGTCCGCTCTATTTAAACGAGCCAATGAAATTATCCGAATTCAAATATTTTGACCTGGGAATCTCAGATGTGAGACATGGCGATTGCTCGAGGCGCAAGACTGTGGGAGACCAAACCGAAGTTGTGAGAATTAGCTATTTTATTTCTCACTCTAATGGAGCATGCTTCGTTGTTTGTCTTAAGAAAAATCATATTACAAACGGCCTAACATATTAGAAAAAAATAAAATCGGCGGCAGTTCACAGGAAAATGATATGATTTTTATTTTGTGATGGGGGCACTTCGAGGCCACCAAGAGATCATTTCAATCGATCGCTTTCTGGAGGGGTGTCTTCATTTTATGAAAGTGATTGCGCCGATGTCGGGTCTCACGGGACCAATCGCATGTGACCATTTGGGAAACGCCCTATTACACTCAGATATCACCCGTTACCGCATGGCTATGAGCATAAGTTTCTACGTATGATCGTGCCATGCGTTCGGATGATGATCATGGTGAAGTTGGTGACCGATCTCATGAACATGACAAAATTCTTCAAGATGGGAAAGATGACCAATCACAACGCCTTCCAGAGGACGTTGGCCAATCAGATTCGGACTTTGAACCAGTTGACGATGACCTGGAGGCACAGCGACTAAGAGCTATTATACGCATCGTTTTAAAGGTCTTCGAAATCGCCGATCAAGCAGAAGTACGCGGCGATCATCCTTCAACAAGAAGCCTGATGGAGTGATGGAAGAGACGAACAGCGGAGATTTGAGGAGGAATTCTAGTGTCGTTCAGGAAATTTGCGTTGAATCACCCAGTGTACCTTCACCTTGTCATCAATCAGCTGTAATAGACAAACTGTCGTCATCATCGGGTGATCAGAATAGGTTATCAACTGAAGTCCAGGTGCAAAAGTCAAACTATCAAAGGCTTGCCCGTCGAGCCAAAAATATCATATCCTCTGATCTCAGAAAAAGGATGTTATTGGGCGTTGCTTGATTAAGAGTTAATTTATTTGTAACCTCATTTCTTACATGCAAGCTTGATAAGCATATTCAGAGATGATAAAAGAAGTTTTCAAATAAACAATTCGGTCGCATTATTTTCGTTGATATGATAGTAGTTCAATATTGTTATAAAAAATGATGAGTAGCGGTAGTGATATTCCATATATGATAAAATGAGACCAGTTCTTCATAACTAGTGTATGAATTTCGTATGCCGATGAATAAATTCATTTTCAGGATTCAAGTTTCATATGAAAAGTGAAAAAATGTCCTGCTTTGTTGCCTGAATGGCTTTTAATCTGAAGACAATGCCTCATGTTATACAGTCGATATATCAATGACGAGATAAAACTTTGAATGATAATAAATATTGGATCAAGCTAAAATTGGGATGTTTGGGAACAATATAACAGATCAATGTTGTAATATCGTCAAGGAGTGCCAAACTGATATTGACTCTCTAATATTTATTTTGACATGGAATCCAGAGCGTACGTGGATTCGAAAATAGTATCAGCTTTCGATTGTATTCAGATGTATTTCTCTATAGTATGTCTTGGATTAAAATACATGAACAAAATGTACTCACGAGGGGTTATTTGCACGTGTGCATATTTACGTATGCGTGTAAATGTATAATTTGCTAAGCGTTCACAGGCGATACTGGAACCTATCAGTTCAACGGTCAAAAGCAAAGGTCACCATGAATTAAAAGGAAATAAGGGTTTTATTCACAATGACTATTGTTATCTTCACCAAAATTTATAAGAGTCGAAGGAAGCCTGTCGATATTACAGTCACAAATGTCAAATGTTGCCATGACCGTCAAAGTTCTCAAACAATATTTTTTTGTTTGACAGTAATACTTGATGTGGGTCTGGAGAAAATTCCTCAAAATTCCCAGAGTTTTACTCCAGATATATGGTATTCTGTTTTGCTAATGTGTTCACATGACCAGATTTGCATACAGTGCAAATTTAAACACGCGTACATACAGTTTTGCAAAACCTCCGGGCCAGATGCAAATTTTCTCTCCATTCAAATATAATCACGTGAACAGTTGCATTCAGCGGTTTTCAGTACCACCAACTTTCCACAGCTTCATGTTACATTCAACATCTTTAATTTATCTTTTCAGTTACCTTTTAGCATTGTTGGTTGATTTTCGATCCACAAAAGCCAGCAAAATATTTGGTTCTGTCAAATAACTTTTCTGGAACTACTATGAAAATATTGACTTGTTTTGAGGGGAATATGTAGTTTTGTTGCCCTGAGGATGTGCATATTGCCCAAGCCGCAGGCGAGGGCAATATGCACAGCCGAGGGGCAACAAAACTACATATTCCCCTCAAAACAAGTCAATAATTTCATTATTATATTGATCAACTTAACTCTGTGCTAATCTATTATCCCTCAAGCAAAATATTGTTTTATGTTTTGGTTTGCATAAGCGCAAATTTCAGAGTTGGTTGTTTTGAGTGGGCAATCGCCTGCAACATAATTTATCATGCGCCAGATTCCACTGATTCGGAGTTACTTCATTACTGTCGTATAAATCTCGCAACGCACGTATAGTTGTTCGATGACGCTTGTTAGTTACTCCAATAATGTGCTTGGATACGATTCTACTTACAATTAGATGGGGAAAATATTTAAAATAGATAACGGTACTCCTGTTGAATGTTCACCTTATAGGTATACTGAGGTGATAGATAACGGTCCTCCTGTTGAATGTTCACCTTATAGGTATACTGAGGTGATGGATAACGGTCCTCCTGTTGAATGTTCACCTGATATGTATATTGAGGTGATGGATAACGGTCCTTCTGTTGAATGTTCACCTGATATGTATATTGAAGTGATGGATAACGGTCCTCCTGGTGAATGTTCACCTGATATGTATATTGAGGTGATGGATAACGGTCCTCCTGTTGAATGTTCACCTGATATGTATATTGAGGTGATGGATAACGGTCCTCCTGTTGAATGTTCACCTGATATGTATATTGAGTGATGGATAACGGTCCTCCTGGTGAATGTTCACCTGATATGTATATTGAGGTGATGGATAACGGTCCTCCTGTTGAATGTTCACCTGATGTGTATACTAAGGTGGTGGGTAACGGTCCTCCTGTTGAATGTTCATCTTATAGGTAAATTGAGAGCATAGGGGATGGGTCTTCCTGGTGAATGTTCATCTTATATTGAGGGGATAGTGCATGGATGGGTCCCCCCCCCTCCCCCTCCCCCGTGAATGTTTACCTTGAATTGTATATTGAAATGATAGAGAAATGTCCCTGATCGCGCTATTCAGCCTTTTTTCGTGGATTAATAACCATTTTGAATGACCTTCATGTACATTTTATTTATACTGAAGTGAAAGATATACATACAGTATGGGTAGGGTAATAATGTTTTTGCTTTTTTTCAAATATATGACCGGTAACAATGTTATACAATTATGTACGGGGTTTTTTTCTCATGTGATAAAACTTTATTTACATAAGTCGCATGCATCAAAATTTCAGATAAATTCAATTTGCATCCCAGTTCGTTGAAACATACGATATGATTGAAAGAGGAATCTCTTTTCAAAAATAGAAAAAGGATTGCGTATTTCAAAGGCTCTCGCGGAGGACGAGGTATGGGTGCTGCAGATAAAGTACTCGTACAAATTCGGGATTAAATGTCGGGTATGTTGTCAAAAGGCACACAGTTAAATTAAAGAACGAATGAAAAGTATATTTTGCAGTCTGTATTATAAAGAAAACGGGGTACGAGGAGAACTATATATTATATTTATTTCGAAATTTGGAAAAGGGTGTGAAACAGTCGCTTGTACATTTTGTACATATCTGCTACACAATGAATATACCCGGCATTGCTCTGTAACGATAGTAGAACTGGCAAATGGTCTATTAACCCTATCTGGCCTTGGGATTTGGGGACCTGTCAATGCCTTGGGGAGTGGGGGGGGGGGGGGGGGATCTGACTCCCTGCTCTCTTAAATATTTTCCTTACCCCTTGAGCTAGGGGCTGAAACTTACCACACTATACGCTTGGGTCAAGCTCTATCAGAGATGCAAAAATATCCAAGATGGCCGATGTGATGACATCACAGTGACGTCATTTTCATTTTTTTGTCGATTTTTCTGTCAGATTTTCCGATTTATTTTATCTTTGCCATTTCTCGGCAAAAGCTGCAAGATAAATTAGTAACTAATAGTCATATGATAGATGTGAAATAAAATCGTTTTTGCTCACTTTTCCTCACAGAAAAGCAAAACTTTTGAACAAAAATGACGAAAGTTGAATTTACCCATGATCCTCTGCTCGGAGGGTCATGCAAATAGGACCAAAATGACCTTAATATGGTATGCTACAAAGTCATGGAGTGTCAGCTCTCAAGTATTTGGCGGAAATAGCTAGGACACAAAGTTTGATAGGGGACCATATTGCCCCCCCCCCAACCGGCCTATAATCAACCATTTGTTTTCCAATCAAAAATCCAGTTTCGAATATCCTTATTATAACCATAATCTTACGACCAAGGAATATTATTTAGCCTATCCTGCGTTGAAAAAACGTGTTGTTTCTTGTTGTTTTTTTTAAACGTTCAAATATATCGAATTTAAAAAATAATGGCGCAGGAAACTACACACGTATTCAATTCCGGCTTTTTTTATACTATTACTGTGCAATCGACATCTGAATCGCAATTTCCAAAACACGTTGTGAACATTGTCAATTCGCAGTATCTTACTTGTGACAAAACTTAGGACCAGAATTTTTTTCAAAATATCCAGGCAGATAGACAGTTATTTCGCATTAACTAGATATGAAATATGGTAAGATATGATATCATCAATAAATTATTTGCAGAACTGGATAGCTGGAAATTATTTCAAAATTGAAAGCCTTTGTGAACATCGTTTAAGATTACCTTTTTAATTGAAATTTGACAATTAGAAATGTTTTTAACTGAATCTATAGCACAACAGTCTGAATAACACGTACACTCTTAAAACACAAATGTTACATTTAACATCTAGAGGGTTGAAGGAGAGAAAGCATTTGGATGCAACAGCTTAATATGTTGCATTTAACACTTAAAAGTGGTGAAACAACACTTTCTAATTTTTTTCTGAATTGTTTTTTTTTTTTTTTTTCGTTTAAGCCCTGGAACAAACCAGCATACTTGAATTGTAAACATACCCAACGCAGCTCTCCCATCTTGGGGTATGATGTAACATTGGGGAGAATGAACTATATGGAAACTTCTGAACATGTTGATCTATCGTTCTTGTCTGCGTTAACATAGGGTGTTGAGTGGGGATTCCACTTCTCTCGATGCATGTATTGCTATGCATAACCTTCAAGTGCTTCAGCACCTTCGAAACTTCCCATTCCCAGAGTGCATGCGCGTATCGTCTCCAATCTTACTCTATCCGATAAGAGATTGAATAGGACACCACCCACGAATGGTGCATCTCTGCTCCAAAACGTCCACCCAAATTCTTTTTCTACTATTCCCCGATTACGCATGCGCGCCATGGCCTCACCTCCACTACGCGATTTTACAATACTACCCTTACAAAGCCCACGTAGCCTGGGTGGCAAAAATTATATACAAGAGATGTACATGAAATGGCTAACACCTTACATGTCATATTTCATCTATTTGCGGAATGCTAATAGAAAAGAAATATATATACCCCCCCCCCATCCTCTTCCAAACAAAGACAACTAATATAAACATTCCCAGTAAATTTATGATAATAAACCCCCCCCCCCCATTAAATTAATCCCCGAAATAAGACAAGCACCAGCAGGCGAAGTATTCAACACCAAAGAACAAATGGTAACAAGAAAAATAAAAATAAATCGGCGCTAAGAATGAAAACGATTGACGACAGTGCTGTAATTTCTGGGTGGCACTCGTGTATAGGTTGGTGTACGTGCAGAATATGACACCAGAGAGAAATAGAACAGTCTATATATATGTATATCTTGTTACATTGTTGCTTAATACTGCCGCAAGCAGCTGGGCAGAATTATCGTCCATACATCGTGGAGATCTTTCCGGCCCTGCTGTTGAATACGGTCCTGCTGGTGAACGTGCCTGCTCGTGAATGTAGGCTGGCCAGTACTGGCAGAGTTACACGTGAGACTCTTTCTCGCAGTAGGGAGTCTCGCGAGACGAGAATGCAGCCCGAGTGAGAGAATGAGGCGACCTCTGCTGTCTATCTATCTCCCTTTGGTGTATATTCCATGGGGGGTGGAATATGCAGTTTCAGCGGGCAATATACACCCACGTGACCGGGGAATATGCAGTTTACCTCATTACAATCTATATAGAGAAACACTCTAATAAATATAATAATAGTATATATTGTTTTGTCATCGACATACTGTGCTACTCTAAATTCATTAATCACTGTACCGTTTACATATTTATTTTGTTTATTAGCTAATAGCCCATGTAATATCCTGGAATAGAGTATGAATACGTACGGTGCGAGGGGTTCCCCTGGCGACATCCTCTAGTTGTATGGAAAATCTTGACAAGTAACCAGCACGCCAGATAGTGATTTTTTTAAATAAAATATAAAGCAATTTTTGAAGGGCCATAATTTACAAATTTAGGACAGTTTGTATGTAATACCAATCCACACTGTCGATACCTTTTCGAAGATCTATCAATAGGAGCATTCCTGGAAATGGATACGTCTCAGTATAATGTATAAATCCGTAAAATAATTCTGTATTTTTCCAATAATCCATCCGACCATTAACCATTTTTGTTCCTAGTTTATGACAGATGCATGGAAGATACTTTT